>JAGFNQ010001239.1:65253-146144 GCA_024364735.1 Boesenbergia rotunda
GAGAAGTGTCCTAAGGCAATCGCCTTATGATTGTAATCATTTACTTTAATAAATGAATATTCACTATTTGAGTATACATGTTCGTGTATTTGATTGAGATCATAAACTCATTTACTGAATGTCCGCAATACAATTCACAGCATGAGAGAATTTGTGATGAATTCACAACTAGTGATTATCTCTACATGTGCAATTGTGAAGTATTGAAATTGTCCCTAGTCGATGAATTGATAAACACGGACACTATCAATTCTGTTGAGACTAGCATGGGTTATTCTCTAATCAGCTGATTCTCACTGGCTGGTGACATTGGGATGTCCGGAGATAAACATGAATGCTAGTTAAGAGAACTAGTTCATTGGAGTGACTAGCTGTAAAACTTCATATGGTAATCTACATATAGATATGTCAATGAAGTTCTTACTGCAGCTTAAGTGCGATATTCCTTTGACTTGCGGTGTTCAAGTCATCTTGGTCATAAAGACTTATACTTTGACATCTTAAGCAAGCATCTCCAAGGAGGTGTGGACCCAGGATGTTTGGGTATAAGCCGAAGTGCCTGATGATGTTTGAACAACCTACAAAGGATTCACCACTCTTTGCGAGGAGATGTATACCCAGGCCTATCGTCGGATTGTTACTCGAAGCCTCTGGCCAGAGCATCACATGTTCCGAGTATGAATCTCTCAGAAACATGAGAGTAACTAGAATCCGTTGGACGAGAAAGTCATTACTTAGGCTAGGTGTGACGTAGTCAGCCTAGTGGGGATTGACACACATACACCGTGTCCTGAACCAAGTGGGTATAAGATGGTGAAGGGAATGAGGCACGACTCATTATAGCTGCTGAAGGATTTCAGAATTATTTCTGAGGTCAACCGTTGATCTTTCGATTAATTGGGGGTCATGATGTACTACTAGGTGCCACTCATGATCGTTCTATAATTGGTTGATTATAGGCGGCCAACATAAATCGAAAGCCTATTTAGTCACACGCACTACGAGTAATCCGAGGGATTTAAAACGAGTTGAAAATTGAATTTTCCGATCAAGAGAGATAAGTCGAATCTGAATTTATCAGAGACGCATCGGAAGCTTAAAATGACTAAGTCTTTTGAAGGCTTATTGGACGAATTAAATGAGTTTAATTCGTAAGGTGACGGCTTGGATTTGGACGTCCAAAGAGGGTCCCCACCCTCTTTGGTATGACCGGCCACAATAAAAAGGGAAACCAAATTGTTTGGTTTAAATTATAAAATAAATCGAGCGTGATTTATTTTATAAAATTATGGATAAAGAAATTTATATAAAGAAATTTATAGAAATTTATTCTATTTTTTGGAAATTAAAATGAACCATGGATTGGTTTATTTTATTTTATAAAATCAATTATGAATTGATTTTTCCATGATAAGAAAAATTTATATAATAAATTTCTTATAAATTTTATTCCATAATAAAAGGGGAGACATGGTTGTTTTTATTATAAATTAAGTTATAATAAAAACTTGGCATAACGGAATAATTCATAGAAAAATTTATAAGATAAATTTCTTATGAAAAATTTATTCCGTTAAAAGGAGACTTGGCGATAAAGAGGCTACTATATAAAGGTGCAAAGGCAAGACTTGAAAATCAATTCAAGAGATCAAGGATTCTTGCCTAGCCTCTCTTCGTCTCCTTCTCTCCCTCACCCTCCTCCAGTAGGCGCCGGCCCTAGAGGGCTCCCCTAGGGTTGTCGTGAGCCACCTCCACCAAGAAGGTGCCGAAGAAGAAGAAGAAGCGGGTCGCGACTCCTTCCTTCCTCCCGGAATCTTGATTCTGTTTTTCGTTTGGTGGTTAGTTTTCCATCTCTCTCTCTTGATATTCTAGTCGTGCCTTTGGAGAATCTAGTAGTTCTTGTCGCCACGGAACTTGTGGCTTTGCGAAGTCATCCCGAAGAGAACTCGGCGTGGACGTGAATAGAGGCGGAGCTTCCAAGAGACGCTACGGTTGGATCTCGTCCCTTTCTACGAGTTACGTGAGGTATTAAGTAAATTAGTTTATTTTCTGTAAAATTTTAAATGTATGATCATGTCTCCACAACATAAGGTTGCATGCTAGATACGTGGTTAAAATAATTTGAGAAATTATTTATGCTAAATCTTCCACTGCACGTAATTAAATTTTAAAATTACGAACCCGTATCCATGTCAACATGCACCCGGTCCCAACAGTGGTATCAGAGCCGGTTAGTGATCGACATAATCATATAATTGTTTTGCGGAAAACTTTGTCATGATCTCAATTTTGGAAAAATTTTCCAATTATGGAAACTTTCAAATTATAATAAATTTTAGATTTAGGAATTTCAAAGTTTGGAAATCCTCATGAAATTTCGCAAACGTTTGAAATATCCTAATTTCTGAAATTTTATTATAATTGTGAAAACTTCCCATTTTTGGAAACTTTCTAATTTTGGAAATTTCATATTTCGGAAAATTTCCAATTTTGGAAATATGTATGTTTTCTTTGTACCAGAAACTTACAATTATTCTGAAAACCTATTATGAAATCTCTTAATTTTGGGTACTTTCTTTCAAGAAAGTCTAGACAAATTTATGGATTATTAATTGACAATTAAATTCGAATTGGTTTTAAATTATTAACAAAATTCTTTATTTTGGATTGAGCCTCGGGGAGCCGTCCAATTTAAAGTTAGTTGTTGTAATTTTATTTCCTATTTTGAATAAAATTGTCATGTTTAATTTGGTTACGCCTCGGGGAGCGGACCAAATTAGATTTACAACAAATTCCTTTTTTTTGTTATCTGAGCCTCGGGGAGCCACCAAAAGAAAATAATTTATTGAAACTAATAAATCTATAAATAAAATATGTAATCACATCTTGGAAATTTTGAGGTGATTCTCAAACGATAATTTCCTTATTTGATTAAAGAGGTGATGCTCTTACATATTGTTGTCTCCAAGATTAATTAGGAAAATGGTTTCCTATAGAGTTTTCATAAAAGAGATTTTCATGAAAATAATATGTGGTTGAATTAAGGGAATCTGTCTCTTAATTTAATAAGATTTGATTTAGAGAAATCAAAGTCTTAAACATATTATTTCCGAAATTGATTATGACAATTTAGGAAATTGTTTCCCAAAATAATTCCTTGAATAAAGTATGAAATTAGAATTAGGAAATCCGGTTCCTAATTCAACTAATGAGACTTGATAAATTAAGTCACATACATACTTTATTAAGGAAATCGTTAGTACATGACATAATTATATGTCATGAATGTGCTTAGAAAAGAAAGGATGAGACCCAAAACCCCTTACAAAATATTAAGGCCAACACCTTCCATTAATATGGTTAGAACTGGAGTTTTGTTTCTTGTATGGGTTGATGGACACATCCATGCCATGCCCGGCTTAAACCTCAACATGTTCAAACCATGGAATTAGTTTATGATTAATATAGTTGAAGTCAGAGGTCAATCCTTAGTTTTGGTTGTTGGACACATCCAAGCCTGACTAAATGGTTGAATGAGCTCCAACCATATTAAAACTATTTCTTGATTAATGGGTCAGCCTTAAGCTTGGAGCATCGATTTGTTGTGCCACAGCCAAGGTCGATGTAAAGAGAGGTGCAGTTGGGTGCTATGTATATTGTTGCATACTTGTTAATGAGTTAACAACCCAATGATTTATGCAAACATTCAATTAGTTGATAGCATAAAGTGATAGTTACATATATGTGATATGTAATCGGTATAATTACCTACCTTCATAGCTATGAATAACTTGATGGTCACATCCATGGTTGTTCTTATCTATGGTTAGGTATCAACCTTTTTGGAGACGTTCCTACGATCTCCCGAATTGATAAAAAGGGTTATTCAATTCGATAAATAAATTGGATTTAATTAATGTATGTTGATGCATTCTTTATCATTCTTCTCACATAAGTTCAATTTGTATTTCTAGGAAAATCACTCGATAATGTCTTCTCTGAATTTGCATTCCATTTTGGACACCAATAAACTGACTGGGCCAAACTTCATGGACTGGCTTCGAAACCTAAGGATAGTCCTCAAGGCAGAGAAGCTTGCTTATGCCCTTGAAGATCAACTTCCCAACCGTCCTCCAGAAAATGCAACTCCAGACCAGTTAGTGGCCTATCAGAAACATGTGACCGATTCTGAACTTGCGAGTTGCATCATGCTAGCCGCTATGGTACCCGAGCTGCAAAAGCAGCATGAGCATATGGATGCTTATACCATTATCTTCCATCTTCATGAGTTATTTGACGAGCAGGCAAGATCCGAAAGGTTCGAGGTCTCCAGACTCCTCTTCACCTCTAAGATGCTGGAAGGCACTTCTGTTTCACAGTTTGTGTTGAAGATGTTGGGGTATATTGAGCGACTGAGCACACTCGGTTATGTAATGGATCATGAACTAAGTATTGACTTAATTCTGCATTGTTTACCCAAAAGTTATTCACAATTTGTGATGAACTATCGGATAAACAAGCTGGAGACTACCATTCCTGAGTTGCTCAACCTGCTGAAGATTATAGAGCCTTCTGTGAAGCAGGATCAGAAGACGGTACTGTTAGTTGGTTCCTCGAAGAAAGGTTCTAAGAGGAAGGCCAAAGAACAGAATAAGGGAAAGAAGAAAAAGGCCAAAAAGACTGAAAAGACACCAAAAGGCACTTGCCATCACTGCAGCAAGGAGGGTCACTGGCGAAGAAACTGCAAGGTTTATCTTGAGTCCTTGAAGAAGAAGGCATTCGATGCCCCATCCTCTTCAGGTATCTTCGTTATTGAATGTCACTCTATTTCCTCAAATACCTGGGTACTTGATACTGGGTGTAGCTCACATATATGTAATGACATACAGGGGCTAAGGAATAGAAGAAGACTCGTCAAGGGAGAAGCAAATTTGCGAGTTGGAAATGGAGCAAAGATTGTTGCTGTTGCCATTGGAACATATTTGCTAAAGCTCCCTACTGGACGTGTCTTAGAATTGGATAATTGTTATTTTGTTCCTTCATTAATAAAGAACATTGTATCTATTTCATGTTTGAATGAAAAGGGTCATCATTTAACTTTTAGTAACAATTGTTGTTACATAACTTTGAATGACGTTCTTTATGGGACTGGAACTTTGTGCAATGGTATCTACACGATAGATTTATCCGGTGGCATTTTCAATATCGAAGTTAGCAACAAACGTGCTCGAATAGATAATCGAATAGACTCCTATACGTGGCATTGTCGTCTTGGCCATGTAAGTAAGAAACGCATGACCAAATTACACCGATGTGGAATTCTGGAATCATTTGAACCCGGTTCATTTGATACATGCGAATCATGCTTGAAAGGCAAGATGGCCAAATTACCTTTTTCCGGAAAAGGTAATCCAGTGGGAGAATTGCTTGGTCTAATACATACTGATGTATGTGGACCAATGTCAACTCTTGCACAAGGAGGCTATAGCTACTTCATTACCTTTATCGATGATCACTCACGATTCGGGTATGTGTTCTTGATGAAACACAAATCTGAAGCTTTTGAGAAATTCAAAGAGTTCAGAAATGAAGTTGAGAAATAGCTTGGCAAAAGTATTAAGATACTTCGATCCGATCGGGGTGGTGAATACTTAAGTCAAGAGTTTCAAGATTATCTTAGGGACAATGGGATATTGTCCCAATGGACTCCGCCATATACACCACAGCATAATGGTGTATCTGAGAGGCGTAACCGAACCTTGATGGACATGGTTAGGTCTATAATGAATCATGCAACTCTTCCAAAATCTTTTTGGGGCTATGCACTAAAGACAGCCCGACCAAGGTAGTCTCTACTACTCCATATGAGACATGGAATAGTAAGAAACCTCACTTAACTCACCTTAAGATATGGGGTTGTCCTGCTTATGTGAAGCGGACTGTATCAGAAAAATTGGATGCTAAGTCTGATAAATGTCTATTTATTAGATACCCTAAGGAAACGAAGGGTTACCAATTCTATCATCCCTTGGAACAAAAGGTGTTTGTTTCAAGGCATGCTGTATTTCTGGAAAAAGAATTTCTTTTACAAGAAAACAGTGGGAGTGGCATTAAACTTGATGAAGTTCATGAAACTCCAATAGACATTACAGAGACACCTAGTCTAGACCCATAACCAATAAGTCATAATGATGAGCTATCAGTTGAACCTAAAACAACACCACCTCTTCGTAGGTCTGATAGGACACGCAATATTCCAGAGAGATACGGATTTCTCATAAGTGAATCGAACGATGTGTTACTCATTAGCGATGACGAACCTATCAGTTATGAAGATGTTTTGAAAAGTTCAGAAAGGGACAAATGGCTTGAAGCCATGAAGTCGGAAATGGATTCCATGTACGAAAATCAAGTATGGGACTTGGTTAACCCACCTGAAGGGATTAAGCCCATAGGGTGCAAGTGGGTTTTCAAGAAGAAAACCGACATGGAAGGTAATGTTGTTACCTTTAAGGCTAGACTAGTGGCAAAAGGATATCGTCAGAAACAAGGAATTGATTATGACGAAACCTATTCACCAGTAGCTATGCTTAAATCCATTCGGATGCTCCTGGCCATAGCAGCTCATTATGATTATGAGATATGGCAAATGGATGTGAAAACAACTTTCCTTAATGGAATCCTACTTGAGGATGTATACATGATACAACCCGAAGGTTTCACATCGATTGATAAAATCAAAATATGCAAGCTTCGACGATCCATATATGGACTGAAGCAAGCATCCAGGAGCTGGAACATCCGTTTTGATGAGATAATCAAAGAGTTTGATTTCTCACAAAATCCTGAGAACCTTGTATGTACAAGAAGGTTAGTGGGAGTGCAGTCGTATTCCTAGTGCTATATGTCGATGACATATTGCTTATAGGAAACGATATATCAGTCTTACAGTCGGTTAAAATTTGGTTGTCCAAAATTTTCTGCATGAAAGACCTGGGAGAAGCAACCTATATCCTTGGGATTAGAATCTATAGAGATAGATCAAAACGGTTGCTTGGTCTTTCGCAGTCTACATATATAGACCGAGTGCTAAAAAGGTTTAGCATGTCGAAATCCAAGAAAGGTTATCTTCCCATCAGGCATGGGATCAACCTTTCAAAGTCTATGTGTCCGCGCACAGAAGACGAGAGGATTTGCATGAATAAGATTCCTTATACATCCGCGATAGGATCTATCATGTATGCTATTTTATGTACTAGGCCCGATGTATCGTATGCTCTGAGCATCACGAGCAGATACCAATCTGATCCAGGAATGGATCATTGGGCAGATGTTAAGACAATCCTTAAGTACTTAAGGAGAACTAAGGATGTGTTCCTAATATATGGAGAAGGAGATATGGTAATACGTGGGTATACAGATGTCAGTTTCCAGACAGATAAGGATGACTCTAAATCTCAGTCTGGATACATATTTACTTTGAATGGAGGCGCAATAAGTTGGAAGAGTTCCAAGCAAGACACTGTAGCGAATTCTACCACGGAAGCGGAATATATTGCGGCTTCGGACGCAGCAAAAGAAGCAGTCTGGATCAAGAAGTTTGTCTCGGAACTTGGTGTGGTTCCAACCATTGATGAAGCAATACCGGTTTACTGCGACAACAATGGAGCTATTGCACAAGCAAAGGAACCAAGGTCTCATCAGCGATCCAAACACGTGCTTCGCCGCTATCATCTGATCAGAGAGATTATCAGTAGGAATGATATACAAATTGAGAAAATTCCCACTGAAAGAAATTTAGCGGATCCTTTAACTAAGGCCTTGCCTCAAAGCAAGTTTGAGGGTCATGTTAGAGCCGTTGGTATTGGATACCGTAGCGATTGGCATTAGGCCAAGTGGGAGTTTGTTAGTGATATGAGAGAAGTGTCCTAAGGCAATCGCCTTATGATTGTAATCATTTACTTTAATAAATGAATCTTCACTATTTGAGTATACATGTTCATGTATTTGATTGAGATCTTAAACTCATTTACTGAATGTCCGCAATACAATTCACAGCATGAGAGAATTTGTGATGAATTCACAACTAGTGATTATCTCTACATGTGCAATTGTGAAGTATTGAAATTGTCCCTAGTCGATGAATTGATAAACACGGACACTATCAATTCTGTTGAGACTAGCATGGGTTATTCTCTAATCAGTTGATTCTCACTGGCTGGTGACATTGGGATGTCCGGAGATAAACATGAATGCTAGTTAAGGGAACTAGTTCATTGGAGTGACTAGCTGTAAAACTTCATATGGTAATCTACATATAGATATGTCAATGAAGTTCTTACTGCAGCTTAAGTGCAATGTTCCTTTGACTTGCGGTGTTCAAGTCATCTTGGTCATAATGACTTATACTTTGACATCTTAAGTAAGCATCTCCAAGGAGGTGTGGACCCAGGATGATTGGGTATAAGCCGAAGTGACTGAAGATGTTTGAATAACCTACAAAGGATTCACCACTCCTTGCGAGGAGATGTATACCCAGGCCTATCGTCGGATTGTTACTCGAAGCCTTTGGCCAGAGCATCACATATTCCGAGTATGAATCTCTCAGAAACATGAGAGTAACTAGAATCCGTTGGACGAGAAAGACATTACTTGGGCTAGGTGTGACGTAGTCAACCTAGTGGGGATTGACACACATAGACCGTGTCCTGAACCAAGTGGGTATAAGATGGTGAAGGGAATGAGGCACGACTCATTATAGCTGCTGAAGGATTTCAGAATTATTTCTGAGGTCAACCGTTGATCTTTCGATTAATTGGGGGTCATGATGTACTACTAGGTGCCACTCATGATCGTTCTATAATTGGTTGATTATAGGCGGTCAACATAAATCGAAAGCCTATTTAGTCACACGCACTACGAGTAATCCGAGGGATTTAAAACGAGTTGAAAATTAGATTTTCCTATCAAGAGAGATAAGTCGAATCTGAATTTATCAGAGACGCATCGGAAGCTTAAAACGGCTAAGTCTTTTGAAGGCTTATTGGACGAATTAAATGAGTTTAATTCGTAAGGTGACGGCTTGGATTTGGCCGGCCAAAGAGGGTCCCCACCCTCTTTGGTTTGGCCGGCCACAATAAAAAGGGAAACCAAATTGTTTGGTTTAAATTATAAAATAAATCGAGCGTGATTTGTTTTATAAAATTATGGATAAAGAAATTTATATAAAGAAATTTATATAAAGAAATTTATAAACATTTATTCTTTTTTTTTGGAAATTAAAATGAACCATGGATTGGTTTATTTTATTTTATAAAATCAATTATCAATTGATTTTTCCATGATAAGAAAAATTTATATAATAAATTTCTTGTAAAATTTTATTCCATAATAAAAGGGGAGATATGGTTATTGTTATTATAAATTAAGTTATAATAAAAACTTGGCATAACGGAATAATTCATAGAAAAATTTATAAGATAAATTTCTTATGAAAAATTTATTCCGTTAAAAGGAAACTTGGCGATAAAGAGGCTACTATATAAAGGTGCAAAGGCAAGGCTTGGAAATCAATTCAAGAGATCAAGGATTTTTGCCTAGCCTCTCTTCCTCTCCTTCTCTCCCTCTCCCTCCTCTAGTAGGCGCCGGCCTTAGAGGGCTCCCCTAGGGTTGCCGTGAGCCACCTCCACCAAGAAGGTGCCGAAGAAGAAGAAGAAGCGGGTCGCGACTCCTTCCATCCTCCCGGAATCTTGATTCCATTTTTCGTTTGGTGGTTAGTTTTCCATCTCTCTCTCTTGATATTCTAGTCGTGCCTTTGGAGAATCTAGTAGTTCTTGTCGCCACGGAACTCGTGGCTTTGCGAAGTCATCCCGAAGAGAACTCGGCGTGGACGCGAATAGAGGCGGAGCTTCCAAGGGACGCTACGGTTGGATCTCGTCCCTTTCTACGAGTTACGCGAGGTATTAAGTAAATTAGTTTACTTTCTGCAAAATTTTAAATGTATGATCATGTCTCCACAACATAAGGTTGCATGCTAGATACATGGTTAAAATAATTTGAGAAATTATTTATGCTAAATCTTTCGCTGCACGTAATTAAATTTTAAAATTACGAACCCGTATCTATGTCAACATGCACCCGGTCCCAACACAATCATCCTAGGTCCACACCTCCTTGGAGATGCTTGCTTAAGATATCAAAGTATAAGTCTCCATGACCAAGATGACTTGAACACCGCAAGTCAAAGGAACATCGCACTTAAGCTACAGTAAGAACTTCACTGACATATCTATATGTAGACTATCATATGAAGTTTTACAGCCAGTCACTCCAATGAACTAGTTCCCTTAACTAGCATTCATGTTTATCTCCGGACATCTCAATGTCACCAGCCAGTGAGAATCAGCTGATTAGAGAATAACCCATATTAGTCTCAACAGAATTGATAGTGTCCGTATCTATCAATTCATCAACTAGGGACAATTTCAATACTTCACAATTACACATGTAGAGATAATCACTAGTTGTGAATTCATCACAAATTCTCTCATGCTGTGAATTGTATTGCGGACATTCAGTAAATGAGTTTAAGATCTCAATCAAATACACAAACATGTATACTCAAATAGTGAATATTCATTTATTAAAATAAATGATTACAATTATAAGGTGATTGCTTAGGACACTTCTCTCATATCACTAACAGATTGCCCTGGGGCAGTCGACTGTTAGCGAGGGTTTCAGCCCGAGTTCTATTTAAAGAGGACTTCGTGGTGGTTGAGATTCTTGACGAGTTTGGTCTTGGTTAAGGGCCAAAAAGTAGTCTTTGTGCTCAGAGGTTCTCAAGGTATTGTGGTGAGGTTTCTCCACCCACAAGGAGCGACGAGAGCTAGCCGGAGGTTATCCGGGGAGTGATCCACCGACGGATTCTTGGATTAGTCACCCGGCCGAGGTGGATACCAACTAAATTCTCTTTGTTAGCGTTGTTTGTTTTCTTTATTATTGTTTCCGCTGTGCAACTAACAACTCAAGTACAAGAAAGATCCGAAAATCGCTATTTACCCCCCTCTAGCGGACGTATTCGATCCTAAAAAAAAACATCAAGCTAAGAAACATTTGCACACTGAATATCTTTGCCAGAAGAGAATGCACGTGCATATTTCTCTTGTGATGAATGAACATATGTGGAAAATCTCCCTTGGTAGCCCTGTGGAGAAGATTTAGCCATAAGTAGTCAAATATATTTTTTCCTGCCACCAATTTTAAACAGTTATATGTCATCTTAGATTGTTTAGTATAAGAATGTGAAGTGATGTAAATGAACCAAATGTGCATATGCTAGCTTGATATTCAATAGTAAGAGCTTGTTTATGTTCCATTTACTAATAAGAATGAAATTAAAACTTTCTGATATTTTTAACTTATGTGCACAGTTTGTTAACATTCACCAACAAAGCTTGCAAATATCTTAGACTAGTTTACAAGGTCATTATAGCTTATTTATTAACTACTTTGCTTGCTTATGCAAATGGAAAAAAATATGGATGTGAAATGTATAGCACAGTGTTTGTATAGACAGATATATGAAATACATATATCTGTAATACTACTTGCATGTATTCCTTGATTCTCTAAAAATTCTAAGGAACTAAATTATCTATAATGTGAAGCACACTATAAAAAAGATAAATTCCATTTATGAATAACATTTTAGCTACTTTTTCACAACCTTGTCTCTAGTGGAGAGTGATGAGATTTTAGTTAAACATTCTTGAAGATAAAATTGTGAGTTAAACTGAAGCTCCTTTTTTTCTGAAACAAGCTTGAATATACTGAGCATGGTTCTACTAAGCTCAGCTCCGTTGAGTCCTTACAAATTAGAGCCTGGCTTTCAAGCAACAAAGAGCCAAATATCATTATAAGTAAAACTTGTAAGAAGTCATCAGGTGGTTGGACACTAAATGATTCAGAAAGGAAAAAATTGTCAATGGAATGCAAAGATGGAGAAAAGCATGCCAACAAAATGTACCAGCAGGGGAGGAGGAGTTGCCTTAGCCGGATGAGAAGCTTTCGGCTCAGGGCTCCGGACGTCCGATCTCAGGCTGCCAGCGGGAGGTGTGGTCGATGGGGGAGTGATGATGATGGTGTAGCTGCCGGCCTTCCCGATCACTGGGAGACGGTGCGGGTGCGACCTTCCCCTGTCACCGTGTAGTAGCGCCTGCCCACGGAGGTGCGAGTGCAGTTGGTGGAGCTGCCAGGACCGCATCCGGGGAGCGCGCGGTTCGCCACGTTGGCGCGGTCCAGGCAACTCGAGGCTGGTCCCACTGGCTGCACCCCCGACCGTCTCCCCCATCTCCAGATCTCCGATGCCAGTCGCGTCGTGTCGCCAAGACACCGTGGAGAAGAGGCTGCGGGCAAAAGGAGAACAGGAGAGGGGAGTCGGGCGCTCGGCTGCGGGGTAGGGCACACGACACGGAAGAGGAAGGAAAAGGTTTTTATAAATGGCGGGCGTTTTCGTTTTCGCGCTCGCTCGCTGTTGTATATTACCACATAAGCAACACAGATAGACAATGGTTATTTAAAATCCGTTGTCGTAACCAACCAAATAGATATCAGTTTTTAGAAAATCGTTGTCTTTGACATACATAAGACAACGGTTTTTTTAACAACCGTTGTCTTTTTTCGCAAAAAATTTTTCAACATCAACGGTTTTTGAAAAAACCGTTGTTAAATAAAAAAAGACAACAATTTTTTTAAAAATCATTGTCTATTGGGTGTCGTTGAATCCAAAATTTCTTGTAGTGAAGGAGGAGATGAGTTTCTTCCACCTTCACCCTACCAACGCCCTAGGAGAGAGAAAAGAGAGAAGTTGTGGGGAGAAGCCTTGTGCTGGATGATTGATCAATTAGCCTTGGTTTCATGATCCCATGGGGTTTATATAGGGCTAAGCTAGGGACCCAGAGGAGGAGTTGGATCTTGGCCCACTAATGGATCAAAAACCAATCCATTAATTAATTAAGATCCATTCCACTAAAGGATCTTAATTGAACTTCCTCACCAACCCCCATATTTTTATATGGGTTCCACATATTATGAGTCGTCCATCCCTCCGTGTTTAAGATATCGAATGCCCGTCAATTAATTTAATTTACTGACAAATTAAATTAATCAACTTCTGGATCCTTGATTAGTATCACTCAACCTTATCATTATGTTGGATCAAATTCACCTGCAGGGTTTAACATGATGAACCTTTTGAGCTCATCAAGGAGGCATCATCATCTCGACTCACCAGGACACGGATTTCGTTAATAATCAACGACACACCATATAATTAATATTATCTCCCAACTTATCGGGCCTATCGATCTAACAGAATACATCTCGTCCATTGGTAAATCAAAGAAATAATAATTAATAATATGTGCCCGTTATTGTATCGGGATTTAGGGATCGTACTCCATAATAAAATCTGAGGTCCTATCCAATTATCGAGCCAGTACAAATTGGATAACCTCTGGTTTTGGTCCTGCTCAATGTACTCGAAGTGCACTAGTATAATTCTATGGTCAAGAGCAACCACACCTAATTACACTACAACCATCTCGATGGTTTGTCCAATTCCATCTCGGCTGTGAGCCTCTGTTTATACTAGGCAAGGAACTGATAACATGATCTTCTGTGTGTCACCACATACCATATTATCTACAATGTAAAGTAAAGGACTTTTATGCATGTACTAATATAAACAAGCACCTAGTATTGTTGTGATTTTCTTTTTCAAAAGAAAGATGATCTTATATATAAAAGAGTAAATCTTTTAGTATACACATCTATCAACAACAAGGTGATCTATTCTGGCATCGATCAGGCATGTTTGGTAATTGATCCTTTAATTTAGGCAATGAGGGGTTCACCATGATGATGACTTAGTACTGATTGAAATCTCTTCAAGCTTGGGCTGTCGTCTAAACTTTTTATCCTACTACTGCTGCATAAAGCTACAGCTTGGTTGTTCTGTAACCTCCCAAATGCATGACAAGGATCGCGAAACGCATGAACTTGTGACATCTTGTGATAGATATGACCTCGTTTGAGTTCCTAAGTTAAAACCATTCGTGCTCTTTTCATGAATTTGAATTGATGGACATTGAGCATGTCAGATTTCTGAATAACACATGATTAATAAATGCATAATTAACCCTTACACAGAACAGTGAATTTATGGCAACGAAATCCATTAAAAAAATGTGATTTGGAATGAGGGGATCATTCTAATTAACCCTTGTTCTTTCACGTTGAATTGAAGCAGAACACCAAAGCCAGCACTGTTGAATCCTGTGCTAGAAACCATTTGATGAGGTGTGCCAGTTTTAGGGAGTGTTTGGGAAAACTTCTGCTAGCTACTTTTTAGATTCTAGCTACACAAAAATACTTTTGAGTGTTTGTGAATGTCAGATTCTGCTTTAACTTCTGTAACTTTTAGTCAAAAGTTGTAAGCAAGAATTTGATATTTTTTTTCTGTTTATGCTTTTTTGCTTATGGTCTAAAATTAAAAGTTAACCTTTATACCCTTAATAAATTTATCATTTTACATAATTGTCACCATACTTTTAAATAAAATTTTATATTTTTATATAATTTATATATTCATAATTTTTTTTTATAAATTTATATAAATTTTGTCATTATATATATATTTTTATTAATTATATATTTTTAAAACATATATATTATTAAAAAAATTAATTTTGATATAATATTCAAAATATTAATAAATATATAAAATATTATTGATGGTGTATCAAAATTATATTTAGATTATTTAAACAAATTAATTTATATATTTTATGGATATTGTTGTTATTTAACTAAAAATTAAGTTTGAAAGTAATTATTCACTAAATACTCAAATTTTATCTTGTATCAGCTTTTAGCTTTTATTTTCAAACACTCCATGCTTTAGCTTCTCACTGACTTCAAGATCATTTCTATAAGAATCACTTTTCAATAAGCAAAGCTCCCAAATACTCCCTTAAGCTCATGCAAAGTACTTAAATTCATTTCAGTGTTCAGTGGTGAAAACAAAAGCATAAACAAGCAAATAAATGCATCTTCTATTTCTTATGAAAAATGGGAAGAAATTGACACTCCACCACGCCATTTTCTTTTTAATTTATCTACGTCCCGCAAGCCTGAAATAAGTAATTAATGTGCATAATTCATTATTTTCACATTCAATCTGTTTCTGAGACTAAATCGAGACAACAGAATCTTAGACCAAAAGGCTACACAATCAATTATGATCAATCAAATTCTATTCTAGACAAAAGATTCTCTTAGTTGCATGACATTGTATATAACTAAACTTTAATTCAGTTTCGCTGAGAGAATATATTCCTCAGGTTAATTAGTTAATTACACTATTTACTAATTTGTAAGACCGCCTTAATTATTACAGTATTAATGCTTTTGAGTAAAAAGTCAAAGGGTACATATTCAATGATTTATAGTTAGAGTTTCACTAATTTATATTTTAAAAAACAGTTAATCGTATCTGAATTTTTATTAAGATTACATTAATTATCAAACTTCACTTTCAACCTAATGTTACCGAGTCACTTATAGCCGATCACGACTAGCAGATGAGAAGAATTGTTTTTTTCCGAGAGCTCAGTCGTAAATTAATTCTTTGTCCCATTATAATAAGTGTTAATTGGAGAAAACTTCCCAATCCCAAACTAGCCTTTGTATGCACTTCCCACTTAATAAATTCTTTGCATTCACTCCCTAATAGATTGAGTATAAAAAATTGAAAACTCAATATACATTGTAAAAATTTGAGTATAAATTGTTTGAGATTGAGTATTAATTTAAGAAATTTGAGTACAAAGTTTCGATGACCCCTCATGTAAAAATCTTGATGTCGTGAGTATAAAAAAGTGAAAACTCAGTATACATTATAAAGATTTGAGTATAAATTATTTGAGATTGAGTACTAATTTAAGAAATTTGAGTATAAAATTTCGACGACCCCTCATGTGAAAATCTTGATGTGGTGGATGCAACCTCACATACTCAAATTTCTAAATTTTATACTCATATTTTTTCAAATAATACTCAATCTAAATCAATTCATACTTAAATTTTGATAATGTATACTGAAATTTTTACTATATACTGAAACAATGTATACTCAAATTTTTTCAAATAGTACTCAAATTTCTTAAATTAGTACTCAATCTCAAACAATTTATACTCAAATCTTTACGATTTATACTGAATTTTTACTCTTTTATACTGATAAAAAAATAACACATAAAATTGTCTTGTCAATCCTATCAGGGAGTGCATGCAAAGATATTTTTGATTGAGGAGTGTATACAAAGCCTACTTTAATATTAACAAGTTTTCTCAAATTTTCTGTTATAATAATTTTATCATCCTTTAACCAACTGATACTCACGTGGAGAACACTCCTAATGTGTTGGAAAGTCAGAAAGTCATATATACAAATAAAAATAATCACACGGGAAGTTTCACATGATTTACTTTTTATCCACACGCTATGATAGTGCTTATGACCACACTAAGGTTTAATCAAGTAATATAAGGTTATTAATTACACATGTTTTCACAAAAAAAATTATTGATAAAATTATTATTTTTTATATCCATAGGATGTACAACTGAGTTATTGGAGATACAATAATTATTAAATTTAACAAGGGGTAGAAGAATTTTTAGCTAAGCATATGCATAATAAAATAATAATAATGTGGGGGGGGGGGGGGGGGGGGGGGGGGAAATCAAATATATGTCAATTGAGTATCAAATAAAATAAAATCTTTAAATAAAGATGATGTTTCAAAAATAAAGATGATGATTCAAATATTTCTTTGTTAAAGAGTTCTGTCATACTACATTCAAGGCTATAAGTGTAACTGAATATGGGATTATAAATGATACTAAAGAGTTGTTTCACAAAGAATGCAAATTAATTTTATAATAAAAGAGTAGTTCAGTGTATAAAACTCTCATTAACATAGGATCTTGGATGAAAGTTTGATCATATTAAATCTAATATACACAATTTTATTTTATATTTTATAAAAGATTATTTTAGCGACTTAAAATCATAATCTCAAGGTCATATGACAACAATTTTCTCATTACATCAAACTCCTCTTCAACGAATTGGTATAATAAAGATATAACATGATTAAAAAGTGTCATTATTTGCAAAATCAATTAAACAATAATTGAGTTTACAAATATAGTTATCTAGACAATCAAAGTTGTATGAGATCACCAGAATAAGAGAAAGAGAAAGAAGAAAGAGTTGAGAGAGTAAGACGAAAAGGTTTGAGAGATGACTAGAGTAGAGGAGGTCAAGGGAAGGCAATTAATTGAAGGGAGAAGTTGGATTGCTAATTGATGTCCTAAGTATTATTTACTTTCTTACCTCTATATTTACTCTCTTGTAGGAATTCTAACCAAATAATCGATACGAACTGGTGTGGATTATACTACAGTGCCTACAACAAGTTCAACGCTACTGAGCAAACTAGTAACGCTAGAAAGTCTGCTTAAAAGGATACCTCCTATCACATGAGACCCAATGATCATATGATCAAGATTACTCACTATACTTCCTAAAATTCAATTGAAGCAAACATGTTAAGCTCTAAGATAGATACCCTTGTGGCGAATCAACACCCTTTCAAGGCGATGATTCTAGAAAGTCCGCTTAAAGGGATATCCCCTATTACTTGAGGCCCCACGATCATACAATCTAAGCATCTCCCCTACATAGTGATCAATCTGTTGATGCAGTCTGACCCTGATTGTTATTTTGGTATTGACAACGATTTAAGTTTTGATTTAAGTTTGGTTGAACGAATTGGGATTAAGTCCTAGTCGGGGACTGGGCACAAAGTCCTAATCTAGAGGGTTAGGTGTGGAAAATCCTAGCTTGGAGGGCTAGGTGTAAAAAATCCTAGCTTGGAGGGCTAGGAATGGAAAAATCTTAGCTTGGAGGGTCAGGTCCTAGCCTAGAAGGCTAGGTTGATGAAATCTCGGCTTGGAGGGCCAGGTCCTAGCCTGGAGGGCTAGGTTAGAGGAAATCTCAGTGAGTGAAGCCAGATCCTGGTGAGTGAAGCCAGGTGATGGAAATCCCGATGAGTGAAGCCGGGTCCTGGTGAGTGAAGCCAGGTGATGGAAATCTCGGTGAGTGAAGCCGGGTCCTGGTGAGTGAAGCCAAGTGATGAAAATCTCGCTGAGTGAAGCCTGGTCCTGGTGAGTGAAGCCAGGTGATGAAAATCCCGGTGAGTGAAGCCGGGTCCTGGTGAGTGAAGCCAGGTGATTGAAATCCTAGTGAGTGAAGCTAGGTTGAAATCCTGGTGAGTGAAGCCGGGTCCCGGTGAGTGAAGCCGGGTGACCGAAACCCTGGTGAGTGAAGCCAGGTCCTAGCTTGGAGGGCTAGGTTGAAGTCCCAGTGAGTGAAGCTGGGCATGACACGAGTCAGAGAAGGGCTGGAGACTTGTTCTCGTGACTTAGAGTGCATTTGGACTTACCTGGATCGGTCTGGTGACCGATCAAGGAAGTTGGCACGGTGCTCCTTCATCGATCGGTCTGCTGACCGATCCAGCGATGGCTGATCGGTCTGGTGACCGATCAGGAAGCATCCAGTAGGTTTCGGGAACCTTACTGATCTGCTCCTGATCGGTCTGGTGACCGATCAAGGATACTGTTCAGATCGGTCTAGTGAACGATCATTTGTCGCAAGGTTCTCACTATAACCGATCAGGATGACTCCTGATCGATCAGGAAGCATCCTGATCGATCAGGAAGCATCCTGATTGGTCTGGTGATCGATCAGGCTGGAGCTTGATTGGTATAGGGACCGATCTGGAGTATGCAGCAGACTGCTGGATAGGTCTGGGGACCAATCAGGAGTGTGCAGAAGACTGCTGGATCGGTTTGGTGACCGATCAGGGTCTTTCCTGATCGGTCTGGTGACCGATCAGGAGCAGAACTTTAGTTCAAATATGCTGTTAGAAGCTCTGATCGCGACTATTTTCTATGCCGATTCTCTGTTACATTGCTGATTTCATTTGATATGCATTGCTAAGCCTCTGTTGGAGTGTGCAGGTGATAGCAGGTGATTCAAACACTCAAGGAGGGTCAATGGGAGGCTTCCCTTGGAGCAGGTTTGTTTGTTTCTCCTTCTCAGGTTTCAACAGCAACTGAGGCATGGCTGGCGACTGACGGAGGCTCAGTTGGAGAGGGACTTCAGTGGACTGAGTGCTCAGGGAGGTCAGTGGGTTCAGGCTGTGCTAAGGGGATGCTGATGAAGCCTGGCGATGAAGCAGAAGCTTAAGAGGAAGATGAGAAGCAGAGGAGGCGAGGAGAACGAACAGGAAAACAAGCAAGTGTCGCTGTGTGTTTCGCTGTTGTTGTTGTGCTCCTTGTGTAGCTTCTCTCTTGAGCTTTCTTGCTACTGTCTTGTGAGATGTTCCTCCGTAGTCTCGTGTGCTTACCTTGTATTCATCTACTGAGGCGATTGTGGAGAGGCTTCTCCACCGAGAAGGAGGCGCTTGATATCCGGTGTTCACCGGGGCTTGATCTGCCGACGATCAAGGGATTGCCCACCTCACGGGCACGCCAAGGAGTAGGGGCAAGTTATCCCCAAACCTTGTATATCGAGGTGTTAGCATCCATTTGGTTTGCTCTTCATTTCTGCATTTCTGTTTTGTGTTGTTTGCTTCCGCTGTCTAACTCTGAAGTGCAGAAAGATTTCAAAAGGAGCTAAGTAATTGTGTTTGGCTATATTCACCCCCCTCTCTAGCCATCCAAGTTCCAACATATGGTATCAGAGCTTGGGGCTCCATTCAAGCGGCTTAACATCCGAGAGCTTACAACAATATGGCTGGAAGAGAAGGAATGAGCACAAACCGACCTCCACTCTTCGGCGGCACAAATTTTCAATATTGGAAATCGAAGATGGAGTTTTATTTGAAGACAAACATGAGCATATGGTTCTCGGTCAAAGAAGGTTTCATCCCTCCAAGAGATGTTGAAGGAAAAGATCTCGATTTCTCAAGTTGGTCGGCTGAGCAAATAAGAAAGAGTGAAGCAAATGCCAAAGCTGTGGTCACATTGCAATGTGGGATGACCAAGGAGGAGTTGATCAAGGTGAGTCCCTTTACAAGTGCTAAAGATCTTTGGAGCAAGCTCATTGAGCTTCATAAGGGCACCCGAGACTCAAGGATAGCCAAGAGGGACTTGTTCCTCAACCAAATCCAAAATCTCTCCATGAAGGAGAGTGAAATAGTAAGTGAACTTCATGGTAGATTCAAAGAGGTATTGAATGCTCTCCACTCCATTGATGAAAAGGTCGAGAACCGCGACCTTGTGAGGTATGTTCTAAAAGCCTTTCCAAGGAATGCCTTGTGGTAATCCATGGTGGATGTCTACAAGGTATCCAAAGATCTTTCAATTATTAAGTTAGAAAATCTATTTTGTGAAATGGAGTTACATGAGATCTCTAACAAAAGTCCAAAGGAGAAAGGAATTGCTTTAGTGGCAGGTGACAACAAGAAGAAGAAGGAAAAAGAGGAGGAGGACATCCACTGTCACGTGGCTCTAGTGGCACTAGAAGAGTCAAAGGAGGAGAGTGATGAATCAAGTGACTCCTCAACCGCGCCTTCATCATCTTCGGATGATGAAGAGGTAATTTCTCCCGAGTTAGATAAGCGCTATAGAGCTATCGCATGTTTAACCAAATTGTTAAAGAAATCTAAGAATAAGGTTAAGTCATTGAAGTTGGAAGTTAAAGAATTAAAATCTTCTAAGGTTGAGGATATTAATGACTTCCATAATGAATCCCTTGAGAATGAGAATAAGATCTTGAAGGGTGAAATTGAAAATCTCAAGATTGTTCTTGAGAAATTTTCAACAAGCTCCAAAACCCTAGACATGATCTTGAACTCCCAAAGGGTGGTTTACAACAAGGCCGGTATAGGTTACCAACCTAAAGAACTGACCTTTGTGTCATTAATGTCTAGAACATATTTTAGATCATCAAATGTTCCTAGGGTTAAAAAGAAAATGACTAAGGCATGGATGGCAAAGTCTTTGATTGAAGGTTCTTTAGGTCCCAAAATTTGGGTACCTAAAACCTCTATCTTTAGAATTGTATAAGCATTATTTGAGGGGGAACATCTATCAACATGGGAGGTTGATATTTGGTGCTCCAAACCCATGACCAAAGGCAGAATTGTCATTCATATGGATGGTTATGGAAAATTCGAATTAAATGCTTTGAGCTCCATTGCTTTAGATCTTATGACAATATAATCCCTTGGCTAGTGATTTTTATGGTATTCATATGTTAAAGTACATAGTCATGGTATAATCTACTTTAGTGTTTAAGTTCTTCCATGATCAAGTATGCCATGATTTTCTTGTATGTATTATGCCAACATGAAGAACACATGGTTTGTGATGATCACTATGCAAATCTCACAATATGTCACCAAACAAAGAACATGATTTTAAGGGTTAGGCTTAAGTTTTTCCTAATATCTTGGAGATGAACCTAGTTGAGCATGCCCTGGTTTAACTGTATGTGTTATTAACATTTATCTATGGCATGAAAATTGTGGTTAAGAACAACATGCCCACATATTTTATGATGGTTCAAAAGTCAATACTCAAGTTCCATGACTTGTTTGCTTTTTCCACTTAACTGATATCAAATCCAATGACACTCATATGCCTAATATCAATTGGATCACTAAGGTATCAGTACTTAAGTGTAGATTGGATTATCAAAACTGCTTGGAATAAACATGATCATGCTTAGAACATATTGATGATGTTTTGATACAAATCTGTTTTTGGATTGTTTTTTTTAATCTATATAAATTCTTTGATGTGAAAATATACTTTTTGGTTAAAGGACCCCATGATTAGAATCAAATGGATTAAAACTAAATGAATTAGAGTTTGGGAATGGTAAAGGGGTGAAACAAATCTATTTTTGAAACTGATTAGATTCAGAAAACAATCTGTGTCGAACCTGATCGGTCCACCAACCGATCAGGACTCACCCTGAGCGGTCTGGTGATCGATCAGGAATCATACTGATCGGTCCGGTGACCGATCAGATCAACACTGATCAGAGGTATCAGACTACTCCTCAGTCCGATCCCATTTCGTCAAATTGTATCAGATTACCTGATCATACTGATACACACAAATCTGATACAAGCCAAGTCCAAATTGAAACATACTTGATCCTCTATTGGTAGAAACCTGGTACTAAGTGAGTACAAGTTTGTTCAAGTACTCAAAGAAGGGTAGGAATTTTTAAGACCCTTGATTCTCAGAAATTTTTTCTAGAACATCAAGTATTAAAATGCTGATTTGATACAAACCTATGTTGGAATGTTCAAATTCATAACAGAGGGTTTGTTGCGTCATGACTCTTGTTCTTAATGTTGTGTTTCGGAAATTTTTCTGAAATGACGAATATCAATGGAGTCTACACCTTGTTTTGGAATGCAAATTGTTAATGCAGTCTGATCAGGAACGTATCAGAGTTTCAGAAATTTTTTTGAAATCTGATCGTTCCCCAGACTAACAAGAAATATTTCTGTATCAAATAATCAATGAACCTGATCGATCACGGAGACCAATCAGGATTATGTGTCCGATACAGCTGCATTCCTTACTTGTCATATGAAACATATACATGTTTGACCATGATATATTTCTGTATATGTTTTCATATGCAATTCAAAAGTTTACCTTTGATTATTTTGGGTTTGGGGAGAGACCCGTGTTTGAGGGGGAGGTATGTTTAAACTTAATAACCGTACCCTTTTCGATGTTTGACAAAGGGGGAGAAAATGATTGATTAAGTTTAGGGTTATTGTAGGGGGAGGATTTTGATTCCCTTACGATAATTGAACTGTCTTCAATTGATCATTAATGCCTAAACTTAAATCGGGTTGTCAAACAACAAAAAGGGGGAGATTGTGTTGGTGCAAGTTGCATCAATGATGTTCCTCTTTAAGTGTTTTAATGTTTGACAATTCACTTAAGTCAGTGATATATTGAACAGACAAAGGGGAGCAAAAGAGAAGTAACCTTAGTTGAAGAAAAGTCCTAGTTAATCTAGGCATCGGAACCCTAAAGACCTAGCGAAGGGCTGCTAGGCACCTAGCGAAGGGCTGCTAGGCACCTAGCGAAGGGCAGCTAGGACTCGTAACCCTAAGACCTAGCGAAGGGCTGCTAGGCACCTAGTGAAGGACTACTAGGCATAGAAGACCTAGCGAAGGGCTGCTAGGCATAGAAGACCTAGCGAAGGATTGCTAGGCACCAGGCGAAGGACTGCTTGGTAACAAAGACCTAGCGAAGGGTTGCTAGGCACCTGGCGAAGGACTGCTAGGAAATGAAGACTTGGTCCGAGGGACTAAGCAACTTAGCTGAGCGATGACTAAGGACAGGAGTAGAGACGGGTCGGGGCTCGGGCGTCTCGAGATCCGAAGTAATCGGAGGCTAAGTAAAAGTCCATCCGAAGGACTGGGTGGCAACCGTCTCCTGAAAGGAGTAGGTGAAGGGCGAGTTCTCGGGGATAGGAACTCGTGCGAGTTCAACTTAGGGTTTCGTGCAAATCCGAAGTCCGAACCAAGTCCTTAAGCTTAATATTATATGTATATATGCTTTGTGTATCTTGCAGGTAACCAGAACTGGAGACAAAGCAAGGTAACCAGTTTGCAGGCTTAAGGAGGGCGCCCCCAGTGTTGAGGGCGCCCTCAACAGCCAGGGCGCCCTCAACAGCCAGGGCACCCTGAGCCAAAGGAAAAATTGCAGTAAACGTGAAGCAAGCAGAACATGTGTCAAGCAGGGCGCCCTGAGCGTCCGAGGCGCCCTGGTTCAAAGCTGTATTTGTAGTTTCGAACCCAAAACTCAGATAAGCCATCATGAGGGCGCCCTGGTCAAAAGTCTTATCAGCTGCGGCGAGGTCGGCGCAAGGATAAGAGTTGACCGGGTTTATCGGGGCGCCCCCAGCGTCCAGGGCGCCCCCAGGAGGCCTATATAAGGGGCTTCGACCCCTCAGCTTAAAAGACAACATTCCAGAGCGATTCTGATCATTCCGACCGATGACAACGCGCTAGAAACGAGGCTTTATGACCGGGAGGCTCCAGGAGGAGGTGCGCGGCACTTCGGAGGTCCAGATCGGCCGAGCTTCAAACTTTGTTTCGTTGGTTTGCTTTTTAATTACTGTACTTAAATTTCTATATTATTGCTTGTAATACTGCACTGTAAGTCGGGTTTCTCCGCCTCCGGAAAGTCTGGAAAGGAGACCAATAGTGGACGGGCGTTCCCGTGCATAGGCCTTGGATGTACTGACCCTGGGGGGTTGGGAACCAAGTAAAATCCGCTGTGTCTTTTGCTCTGTGTTTTTATTCGTTCTATTTATTTTCCGCTGCGCTAACACTCTAAGTCTAGAACGAAAGTTACGAAGATTTCCGAAAGATTTTTGAACGATCGATATTCACCCCCCCCTCTATCGACGGCACCGGTCCTACAATTGGTATCAGAGCCGAGCCGCTCTTCACCGAACTAACCGCCGACGGAGCAAAGACGCCAGGAGTTGAGGGGGAGCCCAGGGCTGAATCATGTACATTTTTTTATGTCTAATTTTAAATTGCATATTATTTGTTTCACGTGCAGGGAGAGAGGGCAGTATAAAAATCAGTGCCCTACTTATAAAAATCGTTCATCACCGGCGGCAAAGGGGGCACCAGCGCCAGGAGTCCGGAGAGATAAAAGCCATATCAGATGCTTCAAGTGCGAAAAATTCGGACACTACAAAAACCAATGTCCGGCAAAGGTACGAAAAATTTATGTTCCAAAAATTTTACAAGTTTCTGCACTTTCATGTGATAAAATATTTAATTTTTCTGATAAAGTAGATTTACTGCATAGGAAAATTAACTTTTTGCATGTTAAATTACAAAACGTGAATATGACCAAAATATTAGAAATTAATTGTTTAATTCAGAATATTAATTCAGAAATTAATAAAATTAATTCTAATAATTTATCTGATAAATTAATTCTAATAATTTATCTGATGAAATTAATTCTAATAATTTATCTGATGAAATTAATTCTAATAATTTATCTGATGAAATTAATTCTAATAATTTATCTGATGAAATTAATTCTAATAATTTATCTGATGAAATTAATTCTAATAATTTATCTGTTGAAATTAATTCTAATAATTTTTCTGATAAAATTAGTTCTGATAATTTTAATTCAGACAAAATTAATCCTAAGGATAATTCTGAATTCAAATTTGAAAATCCTAAGGATAAATCTGAATTCAAATTTGAATATCTTAAGGATAATTCAGAAAATAATTCTGAAAATCCCAAGATTAATTCAGAAATTAATTCTGAAAATCTTAAAGATAATCTAAAGATTAATGTTGAAAATATATCTGAGGATAATTCTCTCCTAGATAATAATTTAATTATAGATAATACTGAAGATTATTACAAAACCTTAATTAGTGGCCCAAATTACTCCACCTACTGTAAGGATATTGAAAAATCTAATCCTAAGGAGGATATGAAACTATCTAAGATAAAGGCCATAATCAATAAAAATTACAAAAATTCAAATAAATCAAAATTATTAGAAAAACTTGAAAAGAAAGATAAAGATGAAGAAGAAATTTTTGAAATAATGAAAATTATGAATTTAAACCCACAATTATTAATTAATCATTATAACCTTAATTCAAATTAAATCCAAATTAAATCCAAACAAAATTCAAATTTAAATTAAATTCAAAATTCAAATTTAAATTAAATTCAAATTCAAATTAATTAATTCTTAATAATTCAAATTCAAATTAATTAATTCTTAATAATTCAAATTCAAATTAATTAATTCTTAATAATTCAAATTCAAATTAATTAATTCTTAATAATTAAAATTCAAATTAATTATTTCTTAATAATTCAAATTAAAAATTAAAACTTAAATAATTCAAATTTATTCAAATTCGAATTAATTCAAATAATTCAATTAAATTCGAATTAATTAAATTAAATCCAAATTTAATTCAAATTAATTCAATTAAATTCGAATTAATTCAAATAATTAAATTAAATTAAATTAAATTCAAATTAATTCAATTAAATTCGAATTAATTCAAATAATTCAATTTAAATTAAATTAAATTCAAATTAATTCAATTAAATTCGAATTAATTCAAATAATTCAATTAAATTCGAATTAATTCAAATAATTCAATTAAATTCGAATTAATTCAAATAATTCAATTAAATTCAAATTAAATTCAAATAAATCCAAATTAAATTCAAATTAATTCAAATTAAATCCTAATTAAATTCAAATTAATTCAAATTAAATCCTAATTAAATTCAAATTAATTCAAATTAAATCCTAATTAAATCCAAATTAATTCAAATTAAATCCTAATTAAATCCAAATTAATTCAAATTAAATCCTAATTAAATCCAAATTAATTCTAATTAAATTCAAATTAATTCAAATTAAATCCTAATTAAATCCAAATTAATTCAAATTAAATCCTAATTAAATTCAAATTAATTCAAATTAAATCCTATTAAATTCAAATTAAATTAAATTAAATTCAAATTAAATTAAATTCAAATTAAATTCAAATTAAATTAAATTCAAATTAAATTAAATTTGAATTAAATTAAATTCAATTAAAATTTTAAGTCAGTTAAATCAATTTAATTCAAATAAAGCTAATCAATTCAATCTACTTCAAATAAATTCAACTTTAATTGATTCAAATCAATTCAATCTTAATTAATTAATTTTCAAATTAATTCAAACTTCAATTAACTCAACTTCAAATCTTAAATAACTTAAACTCAAACTAAAATAAAATTTTACGCAAACTGTAACAATTAAAATTAATAACACTAAATATATCAAAGTGGGTTGGCATATTCGCGGGTTCACACGACATGTATCAAATCGGGAATTTGATACATTTTTAGAAACTTAAATAAAATGCTTTGGACTTGTTTGACTCATGCATAATTGCCATGTCATGCATCTGATACTTCTTTTTTGACATGTCATTCATATTTAATTTTTATGCATATATTAGAACGGTTATAGGAAAAAGAATAATTGAAACTTGATCAACCTAGTATTGGGTGGCGGTGAGATGATAGTACGTTAGGGAAGCCAACTCTAATAAGATCAAGTATACTTGGTCTCTTTAGACTGGTGAAACTAGCCGAAGCTACCGATCCAAAACTCAAACTAGTTAGATCAGAATTTTTCAAAAAGTAATCTTGAAAATGAAATTTCATTAAAAGGCTTTGTCAAGGAAAGGGTGGATGATCCCATAAGGCTACAGCCAAAGAAGGCCTAGTGCCTCGCCAAGACCTGGAAGCCAATTTTTGAAATTCAAATTCAAGTTACTTCTTGTCAAATTCAAATCTAACACAAGCTTCAATTAAATCTTAGAATTGAAAAATAAATTAAAGAAAAATGATTCAAGCATCTCACAATACACTTATAAGGCAATCATGCTTGTTGTATTGATACATCTAAAATGGGTGAAATGTTAAGGACTAATAAATTGAAAAATGTTTTTCAAAATTAATTTTCAAAATCATTAGAATATTTTTCTAAAAATATATTTTCATAATAGTGCTTCAACATAATAATATTTTTATGGAATTCATGCTTGTCTGGTTGAATATGCATATTATATGTTTTTTCAAAATTATATCTTTTCAAAAATTGTTTGACTCACACAATTAGACACAAGCCTCTTAGGACAACACTAAAGTTTCTTAAGACACTTAGATAGAGTCAAACGGTGTTGGATGCAGGGGGAGTGTTTTGTTCTTTTTATTAAAAATATTTTTCGAAAACTGCACCTTAATTTGCATTACATATGTTTTCAAAATTATCTTCTTTCCAAATTGTGGCTTCAAAATCTATCTACTTAAAAATTATCGGTTCTTTGACTTTGAGAAACCCTAAAGACACAGAGGAAAGGTCCACTTTATGATCTTCAAGGACTCCTAGGACGTGTCAAATTTAGGGGGAGTCAAAGTCAAAAGAAGAATTTCATAAAAAGTTTTTTAATTATCCATTTTTCTTAAAATAATTCTTCTTAATTTGAATCAAACCTTAAGACTTAGAGGAAGAGTACTTGTGGTCAACAAGCTTTCCAGGACTAGGTCAAGTTTAGGGGGAGATCAAATTAAAAGAATTATTGAATATTTCAAATGTTTTCATGAGCAGTATTTTTAAATCCTGTTGAAAACATAAGTATTCTTTCAAAATAGTATCAATTTTCAAAAATTACTATTATTTTCAAAAGTTCATCTGGTTTTTTTTTCAATTTGAAATAATATCTTGAGTTTGGAAAATCTTCCAGGACACTTAGGAAAATGTCCTTGTAGTCAACAAGGTTTCCTATGATTGTGTCAGACTGAAAGACAAACCAAATCAAGTACTATCACTTTAAAATCTTTACATTTTTCATCATATTATTCTGTGACTTATGAAATTTTACATAATATTTACTTGGGTTGGAAAACATCCAGGACACTTAGGAAAATGTCCATGTAGTCAACAAGGGTTCTCAGGATAGTGTCAGACTGGAAAATTAACCAAGTGAAGTCAAATATTATGTTTTCAAAAGTACTTATGTCTTTCAAAGCCAAACATTCTTTCAAAAGTTATGCATTTTCCAAAAGTACTTAATTATTCAAAAAATTCAATATATTTTCAAAGGTACTTATATTTTTCAAAAATTACATAATTTTTCAAAGTACTAGTACTTTTCAAAGCGCATAGCATCTTTTTCAATTTTTTTCAAAAATTGAAATATATCTTTCAAAATACAATGCTTTCAAAATTTTGCACTAAGTATTTTCACAAAGAACCAAAGGTTTTCAATGTTGGTGCAAGTATTTTCTTTTATTTTTTGATGTATGACAAAGGGGGAGAGGTGTGTGCTTAAGTTAGAAATATTTTTCCCCAAAGATCAAAAATATAGTTTTAAAACTTATATCATTTTTTGATCATTTTTATCCCAAGGACAGTAAGTTAGCCCCTTTAAACCAATCTAACTTAAGTTATTGTCAAACATCAAAAAGGGGGAGATTGTTGGTGCAAGTTGCATCAATGATATTCCTCTTTAAGTGTTTTAATGTTTGACAATTCACTTAAGTTAGTGATATATTGAACAGACAAAGGGGAGCAAAAGAGAAGTAACCTTAGTTGAAGAAAAGTCCTAGTTAATCTAGGCATCGGAACCCTAAAGACCTAGCGAAGGGCTGCTAGGCACCTAGCGAAGGGCTGCTAGGCACCTAGCGAAGGGCAGCTAGGAATCGTAACCCTAAGACCTAGCGAAGGGCAGCTAGGAATCGTAACCCTAAGACCTAGCGAAGGGCTGCTAGGCACCTAGTGAAGGACTACTAGGCATAGAAGACCTAGCGAAGGGCTGCTAGGCATAGAAGACCTAGCGAAGGATTGCTAGGCACCAGGCGTAGGATCGCTTGGTAACAAAGACCTAGCGAAGGGTTGCTAGGCACCTGGCTAAGGACTGCTAGGAAATGAAGACTTGGTCCGAGGGACTAAGCAACTTAGCTGAGCGATGACTAAGGACAGGAGTAGAGACGGGTCAGGGTTCGGGCGTCTCGAGATCCGGAGTAATCGGAGGCTAAGTAAAAGTACATCCGAAGGACTGGGTGGCAACCGTCTCCTGAAAGGAGTAGGTGAAGGGTGAGTTCTCGGGGATAGGAACTCGTGCCGGTTCAACCTAGGGTTTCGTGCAAATCCGAAGTCCGAACCAAGTCCTTAAGCTTAATATTATATGTATATATGCTTTGTGTATCTTGCAGGTAACCAGAACTGGAGACAAAGCAAGGTAACCAGTTTGCAGGCTTAAGGAGGGCGCCCCCAGTGTTGAGGGCGCCCTCAATAGCCAGGGCTCCCTCAACAGCCAGGGCGCCCTGAGCCAAAGGAAAAATTGCAGTAAACGTGAAGCAGGCAGAACAGGTGTCAAGCAGGGCGCCCTGAGCGTCCGAGGCACCCTGGTTCAAAGCTGTATTTGCAGTTTCGAACCCAAAACTCAGATAAGCCATCATGAGGGTGCCCTGGAGGTCTAGGGCGCCCTGGTCAAAAGTCTTACCAGCTGCGGCGAGGTCGGCGCAAGGATAAGAGTTGAACGGGTTTATCGGGGCGCCCCCAGCGTCCAGGGCGGCCCCAGGAGGCCTATATAAGGGGCTTCGACCCCTCAGGTTAAAAGACAACATTCCAGAGCGATTCTGATCATTTCGACCAACGACAACGCGCTAGAAACGAGGCTTTACGACCGGGAGTCTCCAGGAGGAGGTGCGCGGCACTTCGGAGGTCCAGATCGGCCGAGCTTCAAACTTTGTTTCGTTGGTTTGCTTTTTAATTACTGTACTTAAATTTCTATATTATTGCTTGTAATACTGCTCTGTAAGTCGGGTTTCTCCGCCTCCGGAAAGTCTGGAAAGGAGACCAATAGTCGACGGGCGTTCCCGTGCATAGGCCTTGGATGTACTGACCCTGGGGGGTTGGGAACCAAGTAAAATCCGCTGTGTCTTTTGCTCTGTGTTTTTATTCGTTCTATTTATTTTTCGCTGCGCTAACACTCTAAGTCTAGAATGAAAGTTACGAAGATTTTCGAAAGATTTTTGAACGATCGATATTCACCCCCCCCTCTATCGACGACACCGGTCCTACAGATTGTTGATGCAGTCTGGCCCTGATTGTTGTTTTGGTGTTGACAATGATTTAAGTTTTGATTTAAGTTTGGTTGAATGAATTGGGATTAAGTCCTAGTCGGGGACTGGGCACAAAATCCAAGCTTGGAGGGCTAGGTGTGAAAAATCCTAGCTTGGAGTGCTAGGTGTGGGAAATGTTGATGCAGTCTGACCCTAATTATTGTTTTGGTGTTGACACCAATTTTAATTTAGGTTGATGATTATGATGATTATGATTACGTCCTAATCGGGGATTAGGCATGGTATGGAAAATCCTAGCTTGGAGGGCTAGGTGTTGAAAAATCCTAACCTGGAGGGTTAGGTATGGAAAATCCTAGCTTGGAGGGCTAGGTGTTGAAAATCCTAATTCAGAAGGGTTGGGTGAAAATTCTTAGCTTGGAGGGCTAGGTGAAAAGTCCTAACTTGGAGGGTTAGGTGAAAAGTCCCAACTTGGGGAGTTAGGTGAAAAAGTCTTGCTTGGAGGGTCAGGTCCTAGCTTGGAGGGCTAGGTTTGGAAAAGTCCTAATTCGGAAGAGTTGGGTGAAAAGTTCTAGCTTGGAGGGCTAGGTGAAAAGTCCTATCTTGGAGGGTTAGGTGAAATTTCCCAACTTGGAGGGATAGGTGAAAAATGTTGGGACCGGGTGCATGTTGACATGGATGCGGGTTCGTAATTTTAAAATTAATTACGTGCAGCGGAAGGTTTAGCATAAATAATTTCTCAAATTATTTAACCACACATCTAAGCATGCAACCTTATGTTGTGTTGACATGATCATATATTTAAAATTTTGCAGAAACGTTAACTAATTTACTTGTTACCTCGCGTAACTCGAAGAAAGGGACGAGATCCAACCGTAAGCGTCCCTCGGAAGCTCCGCCTCTATTCACGTCCACGCCGAGTATCTTCGGGATGACTTCGCAAAGCCACGAGTTTCGTGTTCTCGAGAACTACTAGATTCTCCGAGAACACGGCAAAAACCAAGAGAGAAGTAATCACATCGGAAAAACTCACCACCAAGGTTGGCCGGAATCACAATTCCGGCGAGAAGGAGGAAGATGACTTGCGCCCAATCCCAAGGTGATGATGGCCGGAGAGGAAGATCATCCCAACGGAAGAACTTCGTCGCCTCGGTGATTCTCCTTGTGCTCACGGCAAGAAGAAGGGGGAGAGGCTTGTGGCCGGCCAAGAGGAAGAAGGGAGGAGAGGGAGAGAGCCCAAGCAAGAATACTTGGATTATTTCGAATTATCTCCAAGCCATGCCTTGGGTCCTTTATATAGTTGCCTCTCAACCGCCAAGTCTCCTTTTTCTTATGGAATAAATTTTCATAAGAAATTTATCATATAAATTTTCTATGACTTATTCCATCATGCCAAGTCTTGATTTTTATATCATGGTTAAAATTATATTTTAATTCATGATAAAAATCAACCAAGTCTCCTTTTTCTTATGGAATAAATTTTCATAAGAAATTTATCATATAAATTTCTTTATATAAATTTCTTTTTCATAGTAAATCAATCCATGATTGATTTTATAAAATAAACTAATCCATGGTTCATTTTAATTTCCATGAAAAATAAATTTCTTTATATAAATTTCTTTATCATGGTAAATCAATCCATGATTGATTTTATAAAATAAATAAACCAATCCATGGTTCATTTTAATTTCCATGAAAAATAATCCAAACCTTGGTTTATATAAAAAATTTATATCATCCATAATTTTATAAAACAAACCACACTTGATTTATTTTATAAATTGAACCAAACAATTTGGTTTCCTCCCTTTGTTGTGGCTGGCCAAGCAAAGAGGGTGGGGACCCTCTTTGGCCGGCCTATCCAGGCCACGCCCCAATGAATTAAATTCATTAAATTCATCTATTAAGTCTTCAAAAGACTTAGCCATTTTACGCTTCCGATGCGTCTCTGAAAAATTCAGATTTGACTTATCGTTTGGCTCAACCAAACCTAATCTCTCTTGATTGGAAAATCTAACTTTCAACTCATTTTAAATCCCTCCGATTACTCGTAATGCGTGTGACTAAATAGGCTTTCAATTTATGTTGGTCGTCTATAATTAACCAATTATAGAACGATCATGAGTGGCACCTAGTAGTACATCATGATCCCCAATTAATCGAAAGATCAACGGTTGACCTCAGAAACAATTCTGAAACCCTTCAGCAGCTATAATGAATCGTGCCCCATTCCCTTCACCATCTTATACCCACTTGTTTTAGGACATGATCTATGTGTGTCAGTCCCCACTAGGCTGACTACGTCACACCTAGCCCAAGTAATGTTTTGTCGTCCTACGGATTCTAATTACTCTTATATATCTAAGAGATTCATACTCTGAACATGTCATGCTCTGGCCAGAGGCTTCGAGTAACAATCCGACGATAGGCCTTGGGTATACATCTCCTCGCAAGGAGTGGTGAATCCTTTGTTGGCTGTTCAAACATCTTTGGGCACTTCGGCTTATACCCAATCATCCTGGGTCCACACCTCCTTGGAGATGCTTGCTTAAGATGTCAAAGTATAAGTCTCCATGACCAAGATGACTTGAACACCGCAAGTCAAAGGAACATCGCACTTAAGCTGCAGTAAGAACTTCAATGACATGTCTATATGTAGACTACCATATGAAGTTTTACAGCCAGTCACTCCAATGAACTAGTTCCCTTAACTAGCATTCATATTTATCTCTGGACATCCCAATGTCACCAGCCAGTGAGAATCAGATGATTAGAGAATAACCCATGCTAGTCTCAACAGAATTGATAGTGTCCGTTTTTATCAATTCATCGACTAGGGACAATTTCAATACTTCACAATTGCACATGTAGAGATAATCACTAGTTGTGAATTCATCACAAATTCTCTCATGCTGTGAATTATATTGCAGACATTCAGTAAATGAGTTTAAGATCTCAATCAAATACATAAACATGTATACTCAAATAGTGAATATTCATTTATTAAAAATAAATGATTACAATCATAAGGCGATTGCCTTAGGACACTTTTCTCATATCACTAACAAACTCCCACTTGGCCTAATGCCAATTGCTACGGTATCCAATACCACAAGCTCTAACATGACCCTCAAACTTGCTTTGAGGCAAGGCCTTAGTTAAAGGATCTACTAAATTCCTTTCAGTGGAAATTTTCTCAATTTGTATATCATTCCTACTTATAATCTCTCTGATCAGATGATAGCGGCGAAGCATATGTTTGGATCGCTGATGAGACCTTGGTTCCTTTGCTTGTGCAATAGCTCCATTGTTGTCACAATAAACCGGTATTGCTTCATCAATGGTTGGAACCACACCAAGTTCTGAGATGAACTTCTTGATCTAGACTGCTTCCTTTGCTGCTTCCGAAGCTGCAATATATTCCCCTTCCATGGTAGAATCCGCTACGGTGTCTTGCTTGGAACTCTTCCAACTTATTGCGCCTCTATTCAAAATAAATACGTATCCAGACTGAGATTTGGAGTCATCCTTATCTGTCTGGAAACTGGCATCTGTATACCCACGAATTACCATATCACCTTCTCCATATATTAGGAACACATCCTTAGTTCTTCTTAAGTACTTGAGGATTGTCTTGACAGCCGCCCAATGATTCATTCCTGGATTAGACTGGTATCTGCTTGTGACGCTCAGAGCATACGATACATTGGGCCTAGTACATAACATAGCATACATGATAGATCCTATCACGGATGCATAAGGAATCTTATTCATGCAAATCCTCTCGTCTTCTGTACGCGGACACATAGACTTCGAAAGGTTGATCCCATGCCTGATGGGAAGGTAACCTTTCTTGGATTCCGACATGCTAAACCCTTTTAGCACTCGGTCTATATATGTAGACTGTAAAAGACCAAGCAATCATTTTGATCTATCTCTATAGATTCTAATCCCAAGGATATAGGTTGCTTCTCCCAGGTCTTTCATGGAGAACGTTTTGGACAACCAAATTTTAACTGACTGTAAGACTGATATATCGTTTCCTATAAGTAATATGTCATCGACATATATCATTAGGAATACGACTGCACTCCCACTAACCTTCTTGTACACACAAGGTTCGTCTTGTACACACAAGGTTCGTCAGGATTTTGTGAGAAATCAAACTCTTTGATTGTCTCATCAAAACGGGTGTTTAAATTCCTAGATGCTTGCTTTAGTCCATATATGGATCGTCGAAGCTTGCATACTTTGGTTTTATCAACCGTTGTGAAACCTTCAGGTGGTATCATGTATACATCCTCAAGCAGGTTTCCATTAAGGAAAGCTATTTTCACATCCATTTGCCATATCTCATAATCATAATGAGCTGTTATGGCCAGGAGCATCCGAATGGATTTAAGCATAGCTACTGGCGAATAGGTTTCGTCATAATCAATTCCTTGTTTTTGACGATATCCTTTTGCCACTAATCTAGCCTTAAAGGTAACAACATTACCTTCCATGTCGGTTTTCTTCTTGAAAACCCACTTGCACCCTATGGGCTTAATCCCTTCAGGTGGGTTAACCAAGTCCCATACTTGATTTTCGTACATGGAATCCATTTCCGACTTCATGGCTTCAAGTCATTTATCCCTTTCTGAATTTTTCAGAACATCTTCATAACTGATAGGTTCATCATCGCTAATGAGTAACACGTCGTTTGATTCACTTATGAGAAATCCATATCTCTCTGGAATATTGCGTGTCCTGTCAGACCTACAATAAGTGGTGTTGTTTTAGGTTCAACTGATAGCTCATCATTATGAGTTATTGGTTGTGGGTCTAGACTAGGTGTCTCTGTAATGTCTATTGGAGTTCCTTGAACTTCTTCAAGTTCAATATTACTCCCACTGTTTTCTTGTAAAAAAAATTCTTTTTCTAGAAATACAACATGCCTTGAAACAAACACCTTTTGTTCCAAGGGATGATAGAATTGGTAACCTTTTGTTTCCTTAGGGTATCCAATAAATAGACATTTATCAGACTTAGCATTCAATTTGTCTGATACAGTCCGCTTTACACAAGCAGGATAACCCCATATCTTTAGGTGAGATAAATGAGGTTTCTTACTATTCCATATCTCATATGGAGTAGCAGAGACTACCTTGGTCGGGACTCTGTTTAGCAAGTAAACAGCTGTCTTAAGCGCATAGCCCCAAAAGGATTTTGGAAGAGTTGCATGATTTATCATAGATCTAACCATGTCCATCAAGGTTCGATTATGCCTCTCAGATACACCATTATGTTGTGGAGTATAAGGCGGAGTCCATTGAGACAATATTCCATTGTCCCTAAGATAATCTTGAAACTCTTGACTCAAGTATTCACCACCCCGATCGGATCGAAGTATCTTAATACTTTTGCCAAGCTGTTTCTCTACTTCACTTCTGAATTCTTTGAATTTCTCAAAAGCTTCAGATTTGTGTTTCATTAAGAACACATACCCGAATCGTGAGTGATTATCGATAAAGGTAATGAAGTAGCTATAGTCTCCTTGTGCAAGAGTTGACATTGGTCCACATACATTAGTATGTATTAGACCAAGCAATTCTCCCATTGGTTTACCTTTTCCAGAAAAGGGTAATTTGGCCATCTTGCCTTTTAAGCATGATTCGTATGTATCAAATGAATCAGGTTCAAATGATTCTAGAATTCCACATCGGTGTAATTTGGTCATGCGTTTCTTACTTACGTGGCCAAGACGACAATGCCACGTATAGGAGTCTATTTGATTATCTATTCGAGCACGTTTGTTGCTAACTTCGATATTGAAAACGTCATCGGATAAATCTAACGTGTAGATACCATTGCATAAAGTTTCGGTTCCATAAAGAACACCATTTAAAGTTATGTAATAGCAATTGCTACTAAAAGTTAAATGATAACTCTTTTCATTCAATCATGAAATAGATACAATGTTCTTTATTAACGTAGGAACAAAATAACAATTATCCAATTCTAAGACAAGTCCAGTAGGGAGCTTTAGCAAATATGTTCCGATGGCAACAACAACAATCTTTGCTCCATTTCCAACTCGCAAATTCGCTTTTCCCTTGACGAGTCTTCTTCTATTCCTTAGCCCCTGTATGTCATTACATATATGTGAGCTACACTCAGTATCATGTACCCAGGTGTACGAGGAAATAGAGTGACATTCAATAACGAAGATGCCTGAAGATGATGGGGCATCGGATGCCTTCTTCTTCAAGGACTCAAGATAAACCTTGCAGTTTCTTCGCCAGTGGCCCTCCTTGCCACAATGATGGCAAGTGTCTTTTGGTGCCTTTTCAATCCTTTTGTCCTTAGTTAACTTATTGGTGTCCAAAATGAAACGTAAATTCAGAGAAGACATGATCAGGTGATTATCCTAGAAATACAAATTGAGGTTATGTGATGAGAATGATAAAGAATGCATCAATATACATTCATTAAATCCTATTTATTTTTCGAATTGAATAACCCTTTTCATCAATTCGGGAGATCGTAGGAACATCTCCAAATAGGTTGATATCCAACCATAGATAAGAACAACCATGGCTGGGGCCATCAAGTTATTCTTAGCTATGAAGGTAGGTAATTATACCGATTACATATTACATATATGTAACTATCACATTATGCTATCAACTAATTAAATATTTGCATAAATCATTGGGTTGTTATCTCATTAACAAGTATGCAACAATATACATAGCACCCAACTGCACCTCTCTTTACATCGACCTTGGCTGTGGCACAACAAATCGATGCTCCAAGCTTAAGGCTGACCCATTAATCAAGAAATAGTTTTAATATGGTTGGAGCTCATTCAACCGTTTAGTCAGGCTTGGATGTGTCCAACAACCAAAACTAAGGATTGACCTCTGACTCCAACTATATTAATCATAAACTAATTCCATGGTTTGAACATGTTGAGGTTCAAGCCGGGCATGGATGTGTCCATCAACCCAAACGAGAAACAAAACTCCGGTTCTAACCATATTAATGGAAGGTGTTGGCCTTAATATTTTGTAAGGGGTTTTGGGTCTCATCCTTTTCTTTTAAGCACATTCATGACATATAATTATGTCATGTTCTAACGATTTCCTTAATAAAGTATGTATGTGACTTAATTTATCAAGTCTCATTAATTGAATTAGGAACCGGATTTCCTAATTCAAATTTCACACTTTATTCAAGAAATTGTTTTGGGAAACAATTTCCTAAATTATCATAATCAATTTCGGAATTAATATGTTTAAGACTTTGATTTCTCTAAATCAAATCTTATTAAATTAAGAGACAGATTCCCTTAATTCAATCACATATTATTTTCATGAAAATCTTATTTAAGAAAATATACTCTATAGGAAACAATTTTCCTAATTAATTTTGGAGATAATAATATGTAAGAGCATCACCTCATAAATCAAATAAGGAAATTATCGTTTGAGAATCACCTCAAAAATTTCCAAGATTTGATCACATATTTTATTTATGGAAAATTAATATCAATAAATAACTTAATTTGGATGGCTCCCCGAGGCTCAATCCAAAATTAAAATTTATTGATAATATAATTTGGACGGCTCCCCGAGACTCAATCCAAATTAAACGTTTGATAATTTATATTCAATTTAGGAAATTTAATTATAACAACTATTTTTAAATTGGACGGCTCCCCGAGGCTCAATCCAAAATAAAGAATTTTGTAAATAATTTAATTTCCAATTATGAATTTAAATGTCAATTAATATTCCCATAATTTGTCGAGACTTTCTTGAAAGAAAGTGCCCAAAATTGCGAGCTTTCCATAAATGGAAAGTTTCCAAAAATAAAAATTTTAAGAATAATTGTAAGTTTCTGGTACAAAGAAAACTTACGTATTTCTAAGATTGGAAAATTTCCAAAATAGAAAATTTCCAAAATTCGAAAGTTTCCAAAAATGGAAGGTTTTCACAATTATCATAAAATTTCAGAAACAGGGATATTTCAAAAATTTGCAAAATTTCATGAGGATTTCCAAACTTTGAAATTCCCAAATCTAAAATTTACAATAATTGGAAAGCTTCCATAATTAGAAAATTTTCTAAAATTGAGATCATGACAAAGTTTTTCGTAAAACAATTATATGATTATGTCGAACACTAACCGGGCTCTGATACCACTGTTGGGACCGGGTGCATGTTGACATGGATGCGGGTTCGTAATTTAAAATTAATTACGTGCAGTGGAAAGTTTAGCATAAATAATTTCTCAAATTATTTAACCACACATCTAAGCATGCAACCTTATGTTGTGTAGACATGATCATATATTTAAAATTTTGCAGAAACGTAAACTAATTTACTTGTTACCTTGCGTAACTCGAAGAAAGGGACGAGATCAAACTGTAAGCGTCCCTCGGAAGCTTCGCCTCTATTCGCGTCCACCCCGAGTATCTTCGGGATGACTTCGCAAAGCCACGAGTTTCATGTTCTCGAGAACTACTAGATTCTCCGAGAACGCGACAAAAACCAAGAGAGAAGTAATCACATCGGAAAAACTCACCACCAAGGTTGGCCGGAATCACAATTCCGGCGAGAAGGAAGAAGATGACTTGCGCCCAATCCCAAGGTGATGATGGCCGGAGAGGAAGATCGTCCCAACGGAAGAACTTCATCGCCTCGGTGATTCTCCTTGTGCTCACGGCAAGAAGAAGGGGGAGAGGCTTGTGGCCGGCCAAGAGGAAGAAGGGAGGAGAGGGAGAGAGGCCAAGCAAGAATACTTGGATTATTTCGAATTATCTCCAAGCCTTGCCTTGGGTCCTTTATATAGTTGCCTCTCAACCGCCAAGTCTCCTTTTTCTTATGGAATAAATTTTCATAAGAAATTTATCATATAAATTTTCTATGACTTATTCCCCACTAGGCTATGTGTGTCAGTCCCCATCTTATACCCACTTGGTTTAGGACATGGTCTATGTGTGTCAGTCCCCACTAGACTGACTACGTCACACCTAGCCCAAGTAACATTTTGTTGTCCTACGGATTCTAATTACTCTTATGTATCTAAGAGATTCATACTCTGAACATGTCATGCTCTGGCTAGAGGCTTCGAGTAACAATCCGACGATAGGCCTTGGGTATACATCTCCTCGCAAGGAGTGGTGAATCCTTTGTTGGCTGTTCAAACATCTTCGGGCACTTCGGCTTATACCCAATCATCCTGGGTCCACACCTCCTTGGAGATGCTTGCTTAAGATGTCAAAGTATAAGTCTCCATGACCAAGATGACTTGAACACCGCAAGTCAAAGGAACATCGCACTTAAGCTGCAGTAAGAGCTTCACTGACATGTCTATATGTAGACTACCATATGAAGTTTTACAGCCAGTCACTCCAATGAACTAGTTCCCTTAACTAGCATTCATGTTTATCTCTGGACATCCCAATATCACCAGCCAGTGAGAATCAGCTGATTAGAGAATGATTCATGCTAGTCTCAACAGAATTGATAGTGTCCATTTTTATCAATTCATCGACTAGGGACAATTTCAATACTTCACAATTGCACATGTAGAGATAATCACTAGTTGTGAATTCATCACAAATTGTCTCATGCTATGAATTATATTGCAGACATTCAGTAAATGAGTTTAAGATCTCAATCAAATACATAAACATGTATACTCAAATAGTGAATATTCATTTATTAAAAATAAATGATTACAATCATAAGGCGATTGCCTTAGGACACTTTTCTCATATCACTAACAAAAAATCCTTAGCTTGGAGGGCTAAGGTGGATGAAATCCTAGTTTGGAGGGCTAGGTTTGAGTCCCTGGATCGGTCTAGTGACATATCAGGGATATTGGCAAGCTGCTCCTTCGTGGATCGGTCTGGTGACCGATCCAGCGATGACTGATCGGTCTGGTGACCGATCAGGGAGCGCACAGTGAGGTTGGGAACCTACTCTGTGGCTCCTGATCGGTCTGGTGACCGATCAGGGAGCAGGCCGTTGCCTCATTGCTTGGCTCCTGATCTGTCCGGTGACCGATCAGGGTGAAGGCAACATCCTCACTGCCTTGCTTCTGATCGGTCTGGTGACCGATCAGGAAGCACTTAGTGAGTTGAGTTCCCCCGCCGATCTGCTCCTGAACGGTTTGGTGACCGATCGACGACTTAGGATTTGATTTCCACAGTTACTGTTCACTCAGACGTGGACCGATCAGGCTCTGGCCTAATCGGACAGGGAGCTACTTGATCGGTCTGGTGACCGATCAGGCTTCACTCTGATCGGTTTGGAGACCGATCATGCTTGTATTGCCGCGAGAGCTGGGAGTCCCAGGTAAGCAGTGGATCGGTCTAGTGACCGACCCATAAGCCCTGGATCCGTCCGATGACCGATCACTTTAATTCAAATTGCACTGTCAAACGCACTGATCGTGTCTGACCGTATCCGATTCTCTGCGCTTAACATCTGATACATGATTTGCTGCTTGATATGATGTCCTAGTACTCTGATTAAGCTGCAGGTGACAGGGAAGGATTCAAACACTCAAGGAGAGTCAATGGAGACCTTTCCTTGGAGCAGGTTTGTCTGTTTTTCCATCTCAGGTTGCAACGGGCGCTGGCGCTGGCGCTGGCTGGAGCTGCTGTCTGGGGCTGGTCTGAGGGAGGCTCAGGGAGTCCAGAGGTGCTCAGTGGTAGCTGGTGGTTGCAGGTTAGCAGTTGGAGGCTGCAGTGAGATGGTGTCACCTGATACTCAGTGGAGGAACAAAATGAGCGGAGTAGAGTTGGCTGTGTAGAGTTCAGTTGCTTGAGTTCTTGCTGCGCGACTGTGTTTATCCACACTTTGCTTGCGTGTTCTTGAGTTCTATAATCTTGAGCAAGCTACTGCAATCCTGAAGCAATCATCCCTTGCTTGAGCACTTGGAGGAAGGAACAAGAGGCTTAGGGGGCGTTTGGTTTGCATTTTCCAGTCTGTTTTCCATTTTCATTTTCTCTAGAAAATGCGGTTTTCTGGAAAACATGTTTGGTTTGCATTTTCCAGCTTTGTTTTCCAGAAAAAAACATAGCGTTTTCTGGAAAACTGGAGAATGAAAAAAAATCATTTTCCAGAAAACTAGAAAATGCGGGTTTCTGGAAAATGAAAATGGAAAATGACACAAACCAAACGCCCCCTTAGAGTCCAACAGCGAGAAGACACGAAGAAAGTGTTCTTGCGTGAGATCGTCGCTGGGTGGAGCTCGAGAGAAGCTTGCTGTATTCTTGTCTTTGCTAAGTGCTAAGAAAGATCTTTCTTGTGTTTCATTGTGCTTAAACCTATATCATTCATTGAAACGCTGTGGAGAGGCTTCTCCACCAAGAAGGAGGTTGCTTTCTATCCGGTGTTAACCGGGGCTTGATCTGCCGACGATCAAGGGATTGCCCACCTTAAGGGCACGCTAAGGAGTAGAGGCATGTTATCCCCGAACATTGTAAACCCTCCTTGTTAGCGATCTTGCTAGTGGTGTTAGTTTGTTTTGTTTCCTGTTTTTCTGCATACTCTGTTTTCGAGACTTCCATTGTGCTACTAACAAAGTGAAGTGCAGAAATTCAATAAGTACTTAAAGTCCAAATGATTGGCTATATTTACCCCCCCTCTCTAGCCATCCGGGTTCTAACAGAAAAGTCCTGGCTTGGAGGGTCAGGTCCTAGCCTGGAGGGCTAGGTTGATGAAATCCCGGCTTGGAGGGCCAGGTCCTAGCCTGGAGGGCTAGGTTGGAGGAAATCCTGGTGATTGAAGCCGGGTCCTGGTGAGTGGAGCCAGGTGATGGAAATCCCGGTGAGTGAAGCCGAGTCCTGGTGATTGAAGCCAGGTGATGGAAATTTCGGTGAGTGAACCTGGGTCCTGGTTAGTGAAGCCAGGTGATGGATATCCCGATGAGTGAAGTCGGGTCCTGGTGAGTGAAACCAGGTGATGGAAAGCCTGGTAAGTGAAGCCCGGTCCTGGTGAGTGAAGCCAGGTGATGGAAATCCCGGTGAGTGAAGCCGGGTCCTGGTGAGTGAAGCCAGGTGATTGAAATCCTAGTGAGTGAAGCTAGGTTGAAATCCTGGTGAGTGAAGCCGGGTCTCGGTGAGTGAAGCCGGGTGACCGAAACCCTGGTGAGTGAAGCCAGGTCCTAGCTTGGAGGGCTAGGTTGAAGTCCCAGTGAGTGAAGCTGGGCATGGCACGAGTCAGAGAAGCACTGGAGGCTTGTTCTCGTGACTTAGAGTGCATTTGGGCTTGCCTGGATCGATCTGGTGACCGATCAAGGAAGATGGCACGTTGCTCCTTCGTGGATCGGTCTGCTGACCGATCCAGCGATGGCTGATCGGTCTGGTGACCGATCAGGGAGCATACAATTCACCTGCTGCTCTGCTCCGGATCGGTCTGGTGACCGATCAGGGAGCATCCAGTAGGTTTTGGGAACCTTACTGATATGCTCCTGATCGGTCTGGTGACCGATCAGGGATACTGTTCAGATCGGTCTAGTGAACGATCATTTGTCGCAAGGTTCTCACTATAACCGATCAGGATGATACCTGATCAGTCAGGAAGCATCCTGATTGGTCAAGTGACCGATCAGGCTGGAGCCTGATTGGTCTGGGGACCGATCTGGAGTATGCAGCAGACTGCTGGATAAGTCTGGGGACCAATCAGGAGTGTGCAGAAGACTGTTGGATCGGTCTGGTGACCGATCAGGGTCCTTCCTGATCGGTCTGGTGACCGATCAGGGTCCTTCCTGATCGGTCTGGTGACCGATCAGGAGCAGAACTTTAGTTCAAATACGCTGTCAGAAGCTATGATCACGACTATTTTCTCTGCTGATTCTCTATTACATTGCTGATTTCATTTGATATGCATTGCTAAGCCTCTGTTGGAGTGTGCAGGTGATAACAGGTGATTCAAACACTCAAGGAGGGTCAATGGGAGACTTTCCTTGGAGTAGGTTTGTTTGTTTCTCCTTCTCAGGTTTCAACGGCAACTGAGGCATGACTAGCGACTGACGGAGGCTCAGCTGGAGAGGGACTTCAGTGGACTGAGTGCTTAGGGAGGTCAGTGGGTTCAGGCTGTGCTCAAGGGATGCTGATGGAGCCTGGCAATGAAGCAGAAGCTTAAGAGGAAGATGAGAAGCAGAGGAGGCGGGGAGAACGAACAGGAAAACAAGCAAGTGTGGCTGTGTGTTTCGCTGTTGTTGTTGTGCTCCTTGTGTAGCTTCTCTCTTGAGCTTTCTTGCTACTATCTTGTGAGAGGTTCCTCCGTAGTCTCGTGTGTATTCATCTACTGAGGCGATTGTGGAGAGTTTCTCCACCGAGAAGGAGGCGCTTGATATCCGGTGTTCACCGGGGCTTAATCTGCCGACGATCAAGGGATCGCCCACCTCACGGGTACGCCAAGGAGTAGGGGCATGTTATCCCCGAACCTTGTATATCCAGGTGTTAGCGTCCATTTGGTTTTCTCTTCATTTCTGCATTTCTGTATTGTATTGTTTGCTTCCGTTGTCTAACTCTGAAGTGCAGAAAGATTTCAAAAGGAGCTAAGTAATTGTGTCTGGCTATATTCACCCCCCCCCCTCTCTAGCCATCCAAGTTCCAACACAATCCTCCACATCTAATTCCATTCAAATACACACAATCAATTAAGAAGGAATAAGTAGTAAACATGTCATTAAATAGAGAAAGAAACAAATACATAGTTCATGCATCAATAATACATCATAACTACTTCCTACTTTATAGGGAAGGGAATACAACCAAGAGATATAGAAAATAGCAATCTACAACTCAATACACAAAATAAAGAGAAGAGAATCCTTAGTGAGATAGTGTCGATGTCTCTGAGAGGATCTCCATGTTCCAAGTCAGACAGGCCATTGACAGCTCTTCGAATGGTGGCACTAGGTTTTCCCCTAGAAGAGGAAAATTGTCTTCCAAGGAAGGGACCAGAGCCCCTTGGTCTAAGATGGCTTAAATAAGATTTTCCTTGACCCTTTTATATCTCCCCCAAATGGTCTAGATCTGCCAAATTTATGGGGCATTGCCAAAATAGAGTTTTCGCGTCTTAGACCCAATTTTCTCAAGCCACACTCTAAACAAAAGTTATCTTTAAATTATCTACATTTTTATAGGTGGTGTGGTCGTGGCTCAAACTGAGCCGAAAGTTATGTCTTTTAAAGCATGGTTTGTAGTTTTCCAGATTTGCCAAATTTACATGGCTCCTCCAAAATGGACTTTTCGTCCCTTAGATATGGTTTTCTCAGTTTACACTCTAAACCAAACTTGTAGATATCAAAATTATCTACATTTTGATAGGTCTATGACCCATGGCTCAACTAAGATGAAAGTTATGGCTATTCAAAATTTAATTTGCAGTCTAAGGCGAAGGCCATGTTGACCTCGCGAAAATCTACAAAATTGATACAGACATGCCTAAAAGGCACCATCGGGATGATTTGGAGGCTCTAGACTCCAGTGTAACATAATTTTGGCTAAATTTCATCTAGAGGAATATGTACATGTCAAGGAACACGACTATAGCATGGTTCTGATTTAAGCTTCAATTTTATGATCATTTGAATGTCTTTTTCTTCCCATATGAGTTGTATTCATGTGCTATGTTGGAAATACAATTTCTAAGGCTCTTTGTTCCATTTTAGCTATGAATTCCTATCATATCAATCAAATAAGAAAAGAGTAGATCTTTGAACCAAAAAAGTAGAAGTAATGAAATCACATAGAAATAGGGTGTGCGAATGCAAATCATGCTCATAAAATGAAAGAAAATATCTGTTTATTAATGCTTCGAAACATACATAATTTATACAATCACACCCCCAGACTTAAACCTTTATTTGTCCTCAAGCAAAACCTATAACCTAGATTTATGAGTGTAAATGATGCATCATAATCTCTAGTGAACAGTGTTGATGCAGTCTGGCCCAGATTGTTGTTTTGGTGTTGATATCGATTTTAGTTTAGGTTGATTATGATTATGATGATTATGATTAAGTCCTGATCGGGGATCAGGCATGGTATGGAAAATCCTAGCTTGGAGGGCTAGGTGTGTGAAAAGTCCTAATTCGGAAGAGGTGGGTGAAAAGTCCTAGCTTAGAGGGCTAGGTGAAAAGTCCTAACTTGGAGGGTTAGGTGCAAATTCCCATCTTGGAGAATTAGGTGAAAAAGTCCTGGCTTGGAGGGTCAGGTCCTAGCTTGGAGGGCTAGGTTTGGAAAGTCCTAATCTGAAAAAGTTGGGTGAAAAGTCCTAGCATGGAGGGCTAGGTGAAAAGTCCTAACTTGGAGGGTTAGGTGTAAATTCCCAACTTGGAGGATTAGGTGAGAAATCCTTACCTTGGAGGGCTAAGGTGGATGAAATCCTAGCTTGGAGGGCTGGGTTGGAGCCCCTGGATCGGTCTGGTGACCGATCAGGGAGTTGGCACGGTGCTCCTTCGTGGATCAATCTGGTGACCGATCCAGCGATGACTGATCGGTTTGGTGACCGATCAGGGGGTATTCGTTTCACCCACTGCTTGGCTCCTGATCGGTCTGGTGACTGATCAGGGAGCGAACAGTGGGGTTGAGTTCCCTTGCTGAACTGCTCCTGATCGGTCTGGTGACCGATCAGGATCACTGTGCAGATCGTTCTGGAGAACGATCTAGCTTCGCGGGTTCCTCACTAAGATCGATCATGACGGTGCCTGATCGGTCTGGTCATGATCTGATCGGTCTAGTGACCGATCAGGAGACCCTCTGATCGGTCAGGTGACCGATCAGGAGGTTTGGACTGCGAAACTCAGAAATAGCCTAATTTAGAGGTGGATCGGTCTGGTGATCGATCCACAACCTGGGATCGGTCCAGGAGAATCTCAAAAAAATCGCGATTTCTGATTGAGCGTTGGGAATCGATCAGGACGGATCCTGATTGGTCTGGACCCAGCTTGATCGGTCTGGTGACCGATCAGGAGGCTCTCTGATCGGTCTGGTGACCGATCACTTTAATTCAAATTGCACTGTCAGACGCTCTGATCACGCCTGACCATATCCGATTCTCTCCTGCTTACATCTGATACTTGATTTACTATATGTGTTAGTGATATGAGAGAAGTGTCCTAAGGCAATCGCCTTATGATTGTAAAACATTTATATTAATAAATGATAATTCACTATTTGAGTATACATGCTTGTGTATTTGATTGGGATCTTAAACTTATCTACTGAATGTCCGCAATACAACTCACAGCATAAGAGAATTTGTGATGAGATCACAACTAGTGATTATCTCTAAATGCGCAAATGTGAAGTATTGAAAATATCCCTAGTCGATGAATTGATAAAAATGGACACTATCAATTCTGTTGAGACTAGCATGGGTTATTCTCTAATCAGCTGATTCTCACTGGCTGGTGACATTGGGATGTCCGGAGATAAACATGGATGCTAGTTAAGGGAACTAGTTCATTGGAGTGACTAGCTGTAAGACTTCATATGGGAATCTACATGTAGATATGTCAATGAAGATCTTACTGCGGCTTAAGTGCGATGTTCCTTTGACTTGCGGTGTTCAAGTCATCTTGGTCATGGAGACTTATACTTTGACATCTTAAGCAAGCATCTCCAAGGAGGTGTGGAAGCCGAAGTGCCCGAAGATGTTTGAACAGCCTACAAAGGATTCACCACTCCTTGTGAGGAGATGTATACCCAGGCCTATCATCGGATTGTTACTCAAAGCCTCTGGCCAGAGCATATCATGTTTAGAGTGAGAGTCTCTAAAATACATGAGAGTAATTAGAAATCCAAAGGACGAGTAAGACATTACTTGGGCTAGGCGTGACGTAGTCAACCTAGTGGGGACTGACATCATTGACCGTGTCATGAACCAAGTGGGTATAAGGTGGTGAAGGGAATGGGGCACGATTCATTAGAGCTGCTGAAGGGTTTCAGAATAATTTCTTCTGAGGTCAAACCGTTGATCTTTCGATTAATTGGGGATCATGATGTACTACTAGGTGCCACTCATGATCGTTCTATAATTAGTTAATTATAGACGACCAACATAAATCGAAAGCCTATTTAGTCACACGCACTACGAGTAATCCGAGGGATTTAAAACGAGTTGAAAATTGGATTTTCCGATCAAGAGAAATAAGTCGAATCTGAGTTAATCAGAGGCGCAATGGAAACTAAAATGGCTAAGTCTTTTGAAGGCTTTTTGGGCGAATTAAATGAGTTTAATTCGCGATCGGTTCGGGTCGGTTTTGGCCGGCCAAAGAGGGTATTAACCCTCCTTGTGGTGGCCGGCCATTAAAGGGAATTAAATCAATTTATTTGGTTTAATTAATAAGATAAATCAAGCACGATTTATTTTATGAATTATGGATAAATAAATTTGTATAAAGAAATTTATATAAATAAATTTATAGAAATTTATTCTTTTATGGAAGATTAAAATAATCCATGAATTGGGTTTATTTTAATTTTATAAAATCAATTATGAATTGATTTTTTCATAATAAGAAAGTTTATAAATTTCTTATACAATTTATTCCATAATTTAAAGAGAAGAAGAATTAATTTTTATTATAAATTAGTTTATAATAAAGACTTGGTTTAAACGGAATTAATTCATAAGAATTTATAGGATAAATTTCTTATGATAAATAATTAGTTTTATTATAAAGTTAGTTATAATAAAATTCATAAGAAAATTTATAGAATAAATTTCTTATGATAACTAATTTGTTTTATTATAAATGGTTATAATAAGACTAGGCTTAAACGGAATAAGCAATAAGAAAATTTATAAGATAAATTTCTTATAACTAATTCCGTTAATTCCGTTAATTCGGTTTAGAGGGAGACTTAGCAAAGGAGTTGCTACTATATAAAGGAACCAAAGGCTAGCCCTTAATTCCAATTCAAGTAATTGAGTCATAGAGCTCTCCCTCTCTCTCTTAATCTCTTCTCTTCTCTTCTCCCTCTCCCTCTCTTGCCTAGGGCCGGCGCCCACTTGGACCCTAGGGCCGGCGCCCACTTGGTGACTTAGGGCCGGCGCAACTCCTCCCTTAGTTGAGGTTGGCGTGAGCTTCAAGAAGAAGAAGGAGAACCCGAACGAGAAGAAGAAGAAGCGGATAGCGATTCCTCTCTTCCTGGAATTTGATTCCGTTACTTCGTTGGTTAGTTTTTCATTATTTTCTCTTATCCTTCTAGTTGTGCCTTCCGAGAATCTAGTAGTTCTCGTCGGCACAAAACTCGTGACTTTGCGAAGTCATCCCGAAGAGAACTCGGCGTGGACGCGAATAGAGGCGAAGCTTCCAAGGGACGCTACGGTTGGATCTCGTCCCTTTCTTCGAGTTACGCAAGGTACAAAAGTAAATTAGTTTACTTTTTCGCAAACTTTTATTTTATGATTATGTCGATACACTATAAGGTTGCATGCTAGATACGAAGTTAAAATAATTTAGGAAATTATTTTATGCAAACTCTTCCGCTGCACGTAAAAATTTTAAATTTTACGAACTCGTATCCTTGTCGACATGCACCCGGTCCCAACAGTGGTATCAGAGCCGGTTAGTGTTCGACTTAATCAAATAATTGTTTTGTGGAAAACTTTGTCATGATCTCAATTTCGGGAAAAAATTTTCAATTATGGAAACTTTCGAATTATAATAAATTTTAGATTTAGCAATTTCAAAGTTTGGAAATCCTCATGAAATTTCGCAAACGTTTGAAATTTTCTATTTTCTGAAATTTTATAATAATTTCGAAATCTTCCCATCTTTGGAAACTTTCCAATTTTGGAAATTTTTCTATTTTAGAAATTTTCCAATTTTGGAAATATGTAAGTTTCCTTTGTACCAGAAACTTACAATTATTCTGAAAATCAATTTTCGAAATCTCGCAATTTTGGGCACTTTCTTTTAAGAAAGTCTAGACAAATTCATGGACAGTTAATTGACAATTAAATTTGAATTGGTTTTTAAATTGACAACAAAATTCTTTATTTTGGATTGAGCCTCGGGGAGCCGTCCAATTTAAAGTTAGTTGTTGTAATTTAATTTCCCAATTTTAATTGAAATTGTCATGTTTGATTGGATTGAGCCTCGGGGAGCCGTCCAATTGGATTTACAACACATTACTTTTCTTTGGGTATCTGAGCCTCGGGGAGCCACCCTTAGAAAACAATTTGTTGTAATTAATTAAATCCATGAATAAAATATGTTTAAGAGGTGATGCTCTTACATATTGTTGTCTCCAAAATTAATTAGGAAAATGTTTCCTATAGAGTTTCTTAAATGAGATTTTCATGAAAATAATATGTAGTTGAATTAAGGGATTTGTCTCTTAATTTAACAAGATTTGATTTAGAGAAATCAAAGTCTTGAACATATTATTTCCGAAATTAATTATGACAATTTAGGAAATTGTTTCCCAAAACAATTCCTTTAATAAAGTATGAAATTATGATTAGGAAATCCGGTTCCTAATTTAATTCATGAGACTTGATAAATTAAGTCACATACATACTTTATTAAGGAAATCGTTAGTCATGACATAATTTTATGTCATGAATGTGCTTAAAGAGAATGAGACCCAAAACCCCTTACAAAATATTAAGGCCAACACCTTCCATTAATATGGTTAGAATCGGAGTTTTGTTTCTCGCTTGGGTTGATGGACACATCCATGCCCGACTTGAACCTCAACATGTTCAAACCATGGAATTAGTTTATGAATAATATAGTTCGAGTCAGAGGTCAATCATTAGTTTTGGTTGTTGGACACATCCAAGCCTGACTAAGCGGTTGAATGAGCTCCAACCATGTTAAAACTATTTCTTGATTAATGGGTCAGCCTTAAGCTTGGAGCATCGATTTGTTGTGCCACAGCCAAGGTCGATGTAAAGAGAGGTGCAGTTGGGTGCTATGTATAATGATACATACTTGTTAATGAGTTAACAACCCAATGTTTTATGCAAACATTCAATTAGTTGATAGCATAATGTGATAGTTACATATATGTGATGTGTAATCGGTATAATTACCTACCTTCATAGCTAAGAGGAACTTGATGGCCACAGCCATGGTTGTTCTTATCTATGGTTGGATATCAACCTATTTGGAGATGTTCCTACGATCTCCCGAATTGATAATAAGGGTGAATCAATTCGAAAAATAAATAGGATTTAATTTATGTATGTTGATACATTCTTTAATAAATCTTCTCACATAATCTCAATTTGTATTTCTAGGTTAATCACTCGATCATGTCTTCTCTGAATTTGCCTTCCATCTTGGACACCAACAAATTAACTGGGCCTAACTTCATAGACTGGCTTCGAAACCTGAGGATAGTCCTTAAGGCAGAAAAGCCTGCTTGTGTCCTTGAAGATCAACTTCCCAAACGTCCTTCTGAAAATGCAACTCCAGACCAGTTTCCTGAGTTGCTCAACCTGCTGAAGACTATAGAGCCTTCTGTAAAGCAGGATCAGAAGACGATACTGTTAGTTGGTTCCTCAAAGAAAGGTTCTAAGAGGAAGGCCAAAGAACAGAATAAGGGAAAGAAGAAAAAGGCTAAAAAGACTGAAAAGAAACCAAAAGGCACTTGCCATCATTGTGGCAAGGAGGGTCACTGGCGAAGAAACTGCAAGATTTATCTTGAGTCCTTGAAAGAGAAGGCATCCGATGCCCCATCCTCTTCAAGTATCTTCGTTATTGAATGTCACTCTATTTCCTCAAACACATGGGTACTTGATACTGGGTGTAGCTCACATATATGTAATGACATACAAGGGCTAAGGAATAGAAGAAGACTCGTCAAAGGAGAAGCGAATTTGCGAGTTGGAAACGGAGCAAAGATTGCTGCTGTTGCCATCGGAACATATTTGCTAAAGCTCCCCACTGGACGTGTCTTAGAATTGGATAATTGCTATTTCGTTCCTTCGTTGATAAAGAACATTGTATCTATTTCATGTTTGAATGAAAAGGGTTATCATTTAACTTTTAGTAACAATTGTTGTTACATAACTTTAAATGGCGTTCTTTATGGGAATGGAACTTTGTGCAATGGCATCTACACGTTAGATTTATCCAGTGACGTTTTCAATATCGAAGTTAGCAACAAACGTGCTCGAATAGATAATCGAATAGACTCCTACACTTGGCATTGTCGTCTTGGCCATGTAAGTAAGAAACGCATGACCGAATTACACCGATGTGGAATTTTGGAATCATTTGAACCCGGTTCATTTGATACATGCGAATCATGCTTAAAAGGCAAGATGACCAAATTACCCTTTACCGGAAAAGGTAATCCAGTGGGAGAGTTGCTTGGTCTAATACATACCGATGTATGTGGACCAATGTCAACTCCAGCACAAGGAGGCTATAACTACTTCATCACCTTTATCGATGATCACTCACGATTCGGGTATGTGTTCTTGATGAAACACAAATCTGAAGCTTTTGATAAATTCAAAGAGTTCAGAAATGAAGTAGAGAAACAGCTTGGCAAAAGTATTAAAATACTTCGATCCGATCGGGGTGGTGAATACTTAAGTCAAGAGTTTCAAGATTATCTAAGGGACAATGGGATATTATCCCAATGGACTCCGCCATATACACCACAGCATAATGGTGTATCTGAGAGGCGCAACCGAACCTTGATGGACATGGTTAGGTCGATGATGAATCATGCAACTCTTCCAAAATCCTTTTGGGGTTATGCACTTAAGACAGCTGTTTATTTATTAAACAGAGTCCCGACCAAGGTAGTCTCTACTACTCCATATGAGATTTGGAATAGTAAGAAACCTCACTTAACTCACCTTAAGATATGGGGTTGTCCTGCTTACGTGAAGCGGGTTGTATCAGACAAATTGGGATGCTAAGTCTGATAAATGTCTATTTATTGGATACCCTAAGGAAACGAAGGGTTACCAATTCTATCATCCCTTGGAACAAAAGGTGTTTGTTTCAAGGCATGCTGTATTTCTAGAAAAAGAATTTCTTTTACAAGAAAACAGTGGGAGTGGCATTGAACTTGATGAAGTTCAAGAAACTCCAATAGACATTACAGAGACACCGAGTCTAGGCCCACAACCGATAATTCATAATGATGAGCTATCAGTTGAACCTAAAACTACACCACCTCTTCGTAGGTCTGATAGGACACGCAACATTCCAGAGAGATACGGATTTCTCGTAAGTGAATCGAACGACGTGTTGCTCATTGGCGATGACGAACCTATCAGTTATGAAGATGTTCTGAAAAGTTCAGAAAGGGACAAATGGCTTGAAGCCATGAAGTCGGAAATGGATTCCATGTACGAAAATCAAGTATGGGACTTGGTTAACCCACCTGAAGGGATTAAACCCATAGGGTGCAAGTGGGTTTTCAAGAAGAAAACCGACATGGAAGGTAATGTTGTTACCTTTAAGGCTAGATTAGTGGCAAAAGGATATCGTCAAAACAAGGAATTGATTATGACGAAACCTATTCGCCAGTAGCTATGCTTAAATCCATTCGGATGCTCCTAGCCATAGCAGCTCATTATGATTATGAGATTTGGCAAATGGATGTGAAAACAGCTTTCCTTAACGGAAACCTGCTTGAGGACGTATACATGATACAGCCTGAAGGTTTCACATCGGTTGATAAAACCAAGGTATGCAAGCTTCGACGATCCATATATGGACTGAAGCAAGCATCTAGGAGCTGGAACATCCGTTTTGATGAGACAATCAAAAAGTTTGATTTCTCACAAAATCCTGACGAACCCTGTGTGTACAAGAAGGTTAGTGGGAGTGCAGTCGTATTCCTAGTATTATATGTCGACGACATCTTACTTATAGGAAACGATATTTCAGTCTTACAGACAGTTAAAATTTGGTTATCCAAAACTTTCTCCATGAAAGACCTGGGAGAAGCAACCTATATCCTTGGGATTAGAATCTATAGAGATAGATCAAAACGGTTGCTTGGTCTTTCGCAGTCTACATATATAGACCGAGTGCTAAAAAGGTTTAGCATGTCGGAATCCAAGAAAGGTTACCTTCCCATAGGCATGGGATCAACCTTTCAAAGTCTATGTGTCCGCGCACAGAAGACGAGAGGATTTGCATGAATAAGATTCCCTATGCATCCGCGATAGGATCTATCATGTATGCTATGTTATGTACTAGGTCTGATGTATCGTATTGCTTTGAGCGTCACAAGCAGATACCAGTCGGATCCAGGAATGGATCATTGGGGCGGCTGTCAAGACAATCCTTAAGTACTTAAGAAGAACTAAGGATGGTTTCCTANGAGTGAAGCCAGGTGTTGGAAATCCCGTGAGTGAAGCTGGTCCTGGTGAGTGAAGCCAGGTGTTGGAAATCCCGGTGAGTGAAGCTGGGTCCTGGTGAATGAAGCCAGGTGTTGGAAATCCCGGTGAGTGAAGCCGGGTCCTGGTGAGTGAGCCAGGTGTTAAAAAGTCCTAATTCGGAAGAGGTGGGTGAAAAGTCCTAGCTTGGAGGGCTAGGTGAAAGTCCTAGCTTGGAGGGCTAGGTGAAAAGTCCTAGCTTGGAGGGTTAGGCGAAAAGTCCCATCTTGGAGAGTTAGGTGAAAAAGTCCTGGCTTGGAGGGTCAGGTGCCTAGCTTGGAGGGCTAGGTTGGATGAAGGTCTAACTCGGAGGGGTTGGGTGAAATGTCCTAGCTTGGAGGGCTAGGTGAAAAGTCCTAGCTTGGAGGGCTAGGTGAAAAGTCCTAACTTGGTGGGTTAGGTGCAAATTCCCAACTTTGAGAGTTAGATTGAAAAATCCTTAGCTTGGAGGGCTAAGGTGAATGAAATCTTAGCTTGGAAGGCTAGGTCTGCGTCCCTGGATTGGTCTGGTGACCGATCAGGGAGTTGGCACGCTGCTCCTTCGTGGATCGGTCTGGTGACCGATCCAGCGATGTCTGATCGGTTTGGTGACCGATCAGGGAGTGTGTGTTTCACTCACTGCACAGCTCCTGATCGATCTGGTGACCGATCACGGAGCGAACAGTGAGTTGAGTTCCCTTGCTGATCTGCTCCTGATCGGTCTGGTGACCGATCAGGGATACTGCTCAGATCGGTCTAGTGAACAATCATTTGTCGCAAGGTTCTCACTATCACCGATCAGGATGACTCCTGATCGGTCTGGAAGCAGCCAGATTGGTCTGGTGACCGATCAGGCTGGAGCCTGATTGGTCTGGTGACCGATCAGGCAGGAGCCTGATTGGTCTGGGGACCAATCAGGAGTGTGCAGAAGACTTCTGGATCGGTCTGGTGACCGATCAGGGTCCTTCCTGATCGATCTGGTGACCGATCAGGCGCAGAACTTTAATTCAAATATGCTGTCAGAAGTCTGTTTTCTCTGCCGATTCTCTGATACACTGCTGATATGTTTTGATATGCATTGCTAAGCCTCTGTTTGAGTATGCAGGTGATAGCAGGTGATTCAAAGTCTCAAGGAGGGTCAATGGGAGGCTTTCCGTTGAGCAGGTTTGGCTGTTTCTCATTCTCAGGTTTCAACGGGCAACTGACGCAGCTGGCGACTGACGGAGGCTCAGCTGGAGAGGAGGTCTTCAGTAGACTGAGTGCTCAGGGAGGTCAGTGGGTTCAGGCTGGCTCAGTGAATGCTGATGAAGCTTGTGATGGTGAGCAGAGCTTAAGTGACGAAGCTGGAAGCAGAGGAGCGGAAGTGAACAAGACAGAAACTTGGGAAGTTTGGCTGGGCGGTGTTCGTGCTCTCTATTGCTTTGTGCTTAAGCAATCTTGTTGCATTCCTGTGAGAGCTTTGTGAGTGTTCCTTCTTGTGTGATCTCCTGTACTCAAGTTATATCATCCGTGAGATCTGTGGAGAGGTTTCTCCACCGAGAAGGAGGCTCTATCTTATCCGGGTTCACCGGGACTTGATCTGCCGACGATCAAGGGATCGCCCACCTTACGGGCACGCCAAGGAGTAGGGGCAAGTTATCCCCGAACCTTGTACATCTTCGTCTTAGCGTTTGTTTGGTTTGCGATTCCTTCTCTGCTTTGTTCTTTGTTCTGCATTTTCTTCCGCTGCTAATCTGATCACGCAGAAAACTTCAAAGTGCAACTTGTGGGTGTCTGGCTATATTCACCCCCACCTCTATAGCCATCTCGTTTCCAACAACTCCTTCCTTAATTGATCCTGTGATTTCGGTGGAAAATAAAGGAGAAATCAGTGAGGGAAGTGGACCTACAACAGCTACTTCACCTGAAATTTCAGCTCAAAATTCATTTCCAAAGGTTTTGGCTCAAGTGGAGGAATCTAGGGTACCTTTATCTTTTCCACAGTGCAAGACTCAAGCCAAAAAGCATGTAGAGGAGGAGAAGGCCAAGGAGTATAATGAGCTTGTGAAGTTATTCAGCAAGGTGGAGATTAATGTGCCTTTGTTGACCATGATCAAACAAATTCCCAAGTATGCTAAATTTCTCAAAGATTTGTGTGTTCACAAGAAGAAGTTGAAGGAGAATGAGTTGGTCAGCTTAGGGAAGAATGTCTCAACCCTTATCCATTCTATTCCTCAGAAATGTGAAGATCCAGGGGTATTTACTGTGTCTTGTGAGATTGGGAGGACTCTCTTCCATGATGCCATGTTGGACTTGGGAGCCTCTATTAATGTGATACCCAGATCAGTTTTCCAGATGCTTGGTATTAGACCTCTGCAGCCTACAGGAGTGGTTATTCAGTTAGCAGACAAGAGTCAGACCCACCCAGCTGGTATTATTGAAGATGTGTTAGTGAAGGTGAAGGAGCTGATTTTTCCTGTAGATTTCTACATCTTGGACTTGGAGGGGGACTATCTAGCACATAGATATCCACTCATTCTTAGGAGGCCATTCTTGAAGACTGTGAGGACAAAAATTGATGTTTATGCAAGCACACTGTCTATGGAGATAGGCGACACAGTAGTCCAGTTCAGTATTTTCGATGCCATGAAGCACCCCAGAGAGGATCACTCTATTATGAGCATTGATATTCTAGATGAGTTGAATGATGCAGATGTATTTGCTGAGGGAGCTTCACTTGGTATTTTCAGAGGATATTTTAGTTCAGAGGAGGTTGAGGAGACATTTGCTATTGAGGAGGCTGATTTGGAGGGTATTTCAAATTCACTTTCAGATAGTGAGGTTTTTATAGTTGTAGGGGATTGCACTAAGCCTCAGGGATCACCTACTTTTATTGATATTTCAGAAGATTCAGAGGATAGGTGTGAGAGTGTAGGGGATTGCACTAAGCCCCAGGGATCACCCATACCTACTAAGCAAGCACAGATTGAGTTAAAGTCATTGCCAGATCATTTGAAGTATGCTTATCTAGGAGAGGAGCAGAATTTACCTGTCATCATCTCCCAGAACTTAGACTCAGAGCAAGAAGATAAATTACTACGAGTTCTGAGGCAGCACAAGAAAGCCATTGGGTGGACTTTAGCTGATATACCTGGTATTAGCCCAGCCATTTGTATGCACAGGATATTTTTAGAAGAATGTCAAGCCAGTTAGGCAGCCACAGAGAAGACTAAATCCACTGATTTTGGATGTTGTAAAGAAAGAGGTGACTCGACTTATATAGGCAGATATCATATACCCTATTTCTTACAGTAAGTGGGTTAGTCCTATTCACGTGGTGCCTAAGAAATCAGGAGTTACAGTGGTGGAAAATGAGAGCAATGAGTTAGTACCCACCAGAGTGAAGAATTTATGGAGAGTTTGTATTGACTATAGGAAGCTAAATCAAGTCATGAGGAAAGATCACTATCCCTTGCCTTTTATTGATCAGATGCTAGAGAGGTTGGCAGGGAAGTCTCATTATTGTTTCTTGGATGGGTACTCAGGATATTTTCAGATTTGCATAGACCCTGAGGATCAGGAGAAGACCACTTTCACTTGTCCTTTCGGCACATTTGCTTATAGACGGATGTCATTTGGACTCTGTAATGCTCCAGGGACTTTCCAGCGGTGTATGGTAAGTATTTTTGGTGAATTATTACAACACTGCATGGAGATTTTCATGGATGATTTTTCTGTATTTGGCACATCATTTGACACTTGTTTAGATAACATATCTAGGGTACTCCATAGATGCATTGAAACTAATCTTGTTCTTAATTTTGAAAAATATCATTTTATGGTAGAGCATGGTATTGTCTTAGGTCATATAGTCTCTAGGAAAGGCATTGAAGTAGATCCTGCTAAAATTAGTGTTATATCTTCTTTATCTTACCCCGTATGCGTATAGGATGTTCGAGCTTTTCTTGGTCATGCAGGATTCTACAGGAGATTTATTAGAGATTTCAATAAGATTGCTCGGCCCTTGACTAGACTTTTGCAAAAAGATGTAGAATTTTATTTTGATGAAAAATGCAAAGAAGCTTTTCAGAGATTAAGGGAGGCTCTTACCTCAGCTCCTATTGTTAGACCCCCTGATTGGAATTTACCTTTTGAGCTAATGTGTGATGCATCTAATTTTGCTGTAGGAGCTGTACTTGCACAGAGGAGTGGCAAGGAGAACCTAGTGGCAGACCATTTGAGCAGAATTGAGGGAGATGGACCCCCTACCACCATTAATGATGATTTTAGAGATGAGCACCTTTTATTGATACATGGTGAGTCACCCTAGTATGCAGATCTAGTTATCTTTTTAGTAGCTTATGTTTTTCCTACACAATTTACTAAGGCTCAAAAAGATAAACTCAAAAGTGATGCTAAATTCTATGTGTGGAATGATCCTTATTTGTGAAAATTTTGTAGTGATCAAATAATTAGAAGATGCATACCTGATCATAAGTTTTATTCAATTCTTACATTTTGCCATTCATCAGCCTGTGGAGGACATTTTGGACCACAGAGGACAGCTATGAAAGTTTTAGAGTGAGGATTGTATTGGCCGACCTTATTTCATGATGCATATCTATTTTATAAGAATTGTGATAGATGTCAGAGAACTGGGAACATAGGAGCTAGAAATGAGATGCCCCAACAGACTATGCTTTTTTGTGAGATTTTTGATGTATGGGGGATAAACTTTATTAGACCTTTCCCTGCATCTTGTGGATATTTGTATATTTTACTTGCTGTTGATTATGTTTCTAAATGGGTGGAGGTCATTCCCTCTAGGACTGATGATTCTTGTGTTGTTGTTAGTTTTGTCAGGTCACATATTTTTTATAGGTTTGGAATTCCAAGGGCTATCATAAGTGATCAAGGTTCTCATTTTTGCAACAAACACATGAAGGCTTTACTTAGCAAGTATGGGGTTGTGCACAAAGTTTCTACATCCTACCATCCCCAAACTAATGGGCAAGCCGAAATTTCAAATAGAGAGATCAAAGCAATTTTGGAAAAGACCGTTGGGCATAATAGGAAAGATTGGAGCAAGAGACTTGATGATGCATTATGGGCCTACCGGACGGCATATAAGACACCAATTGGAATGTCTCCCTACCGGCTAGTTTATGGGAAAGCTTGTCATCTACCCGTGGAGATAGAGCATAAAGCTTATTGGGCGGCAAAAGCTTGCAACTTTGATGCTACTAAAGTGGGAGAAGAAAGGAAGCTTCAACTTCAAGAACTTGAGGTGATAAGACTAGAAGCCTATGAAAACTCAAGGATTTACAAGGAGAAGACTAAGATTTTTCATGATAAACATATTGTGAAGAAAGAGTTCCAAATTGGTGACAAGGTTCATTTAAACAAATCAAGGCTCAAATTGATTAAAGGTAAGTTGAGGTCTAGATGGGAAGGTCCATTTCTTGTAACTAACATTTTTCCTTATGGTGTTGTTGAGATAAAGGATGAAGCTAATGGTTTTATTTGGAGAGTTAATGGCCACTGGCTCAAGAAATACTTTGAACAGGTAAAGGAGCTAGATGTGGATGGATTGGACATCAAAGATGCTATCTACCCAACTTAAAGGGGAGTTTCATTTTTCTTGCACTTTCATTTCATTGTATATATCATTTTTATGTTTTCTAGAAGTAAACATTTTCTTTTACAATGAGTTCTTGCTAATAAATGTTTAGATAGTGTAGGATGAATAAAGAGTCATGGTAGACACCATTTTACCCTTTTAGGCACTTTGTTTCTTGCATGATTAGGAATACATGTAGCCCTCTAGGTTTTCTCTATATCATTTTAGAGTCCCTTGAAACCAAATTAAATTTGGTTGTTAAAACATAGGATTTGAACCAATGGATAAAAATTCTTGGAAGCTTGAGTACTACTTAGTTATGGACTCTAGATTGATGACTTGAGATGAATTCTTTTTACCTAGTAAGGATTTGGCCTTATTTTTGAGATACACACATATGATTGTACTCTAGAACTTTCTTAAGTTCTTTCAAAACTATATTTCTATGATTGGACTGTTGGATCGAGAGAAACGATAGAGGGGGGGTGAATATCGTAAATCGTTCGGATTAGAGTTAGAGAAATTACGCAGCGGAAGAATTAAACACAAAACGCGAACACAAGATCTTTTACTTAGTTCGGAGTCGCGGTCGGCTCCTACTCCAAGGCCCACGGTCATTGACCGTTTACTGCGGGCAATTCTATATATGCGCAAAACAGTTTACAGACAAATATGATAATTGTAGTACAGTAAACAAAACAAACAGCTCTTCGTTACCGACGTCCGGTGTAGATTGTATTTTCGGAGCAGAGGGACGTCGTCGGCGCTTGTATCTTGAGTCGGGAGGTTTCCGGAGCAGAGCGCGGGAGTAGAAGAGCATGAGTGCATTGGAAGAATTGATTGTTGAGAAGCCTTGGCGTTGGGTGCTATTTATAGCACTTCGGGGCGCCCTGAACGTCGGGGGCGCCCCCCCCCCCCCCACGTGTTAGCCGATCCGAGATTCTATCAGCCAGCCCTTATCCCTCTCGAATAGGGTTGAGGTTGACTCTGGGGGCGCCCGGGACGCTGGGGGTGCCCTGGTTGACCCGATCTGCTGGTTTCTCAGCTGGATAAGTCTTATCCTCTTCGTTGGCTTGAGTGCGGGGCGCCCTGGGCACTGGGGGCGCCCGAGAGCACGGGGGGCCCCGCCCAGTAAGCTCCCGAAGCACTTCTTTGCTTAACTTGTTTTGTACTAGCCTTGGGGGCGCCTGGGAAACTGGGAGCGCCCTGCTCAGCTACTTGCCTCTCTCCTTTGGGCATTCTGAGCTGCAGACACACGTTCCTTCGGTTCTACATCCAGGGTTAGTCCAAAACAATATAAAACAATAAGGTATTAGGTTTATACAGCCTTAGCTGTCTTGGTTCTGACTTTGGGTCTCTAAAATGGAGCCCTAGGTTGAACCGACGCCTACTGTTCCCTTGACGGGGAACGCGTCCTCACCTACTCCTCTCAGGAGAATTTACCTGATGCCAATCGACTCCTCCGGTTGGACTTTTGCCTAGCGGTCCTTCGCCAGGTCTTGGATACCAAGCTGTCCTTCGCCCGGTGCCTAGCAGTCCTTTGCTAGGTCTTGGATACTAAGTTGTCCTTCGCCCGGTGCCTAGCAGTCCTTCGCTAGGTCTTTGGATCCTGGCAGTCCTTTGCCAGGTATCTAGCAGTCCTTCGCTAGGTCTTTGGATCCTGGCAGACCTTCGCCAGGTGCCTAGCAGTCCTTCGCAAGGTCTTCGTATCCTAGCAGCCCTTCGCTAGGTGCCCAACTGTCCTTCGCCAGGACTTAGGGTTTCAGTGCCTAGCAATCCTTTGCTAGGTGCCTAGTATTCCCTTGCTAGGACTTCAATCTGCACACTCAAGCAGCATGTTAGATAACAAATAAGACTTAACTTTTGAACCCTTTGCCATTTATCAAAACACAGGTTCGACTTGGGTGCTTTCTGCACCAACAATCTCCCCCTTTTTGATTTATGGCAACCCTGGTTCAAAAAGTTAAGTTAATCAGATCATATAAAACGAAATTTTATTTCCTCCCCCTGGAAGGAATCTCCCCCTAGATTTTTCAAAAGTTCGTGGGGTTTTTGAAAATAAATTCTAAGTCTAAAGATGGATTTAATTTTACTAAGAAAAATTTTCAACAGAAACGTTAAAGACATATTTTCCAAAATAATTTTAGTTGTGCACTTTGAAAAATTTATACTTATAGGAAAATTTTGAAAACTTAAGTTAAATGCTTAGGAAAATTTTGAAAACTTAAGTTTAAATACTAAAAAGATTTTGAAAACTTAAGTTTTTGAAGACTTAAGTTTTAAGTACTTAAAAGATTTTTGAAAACTTAAATTTTAAGTACTTAGGAAAATTTTGAAAACTTAAGTTAAAAATATTTTAAAAAGCAGCTTAAGTTTAATTTAAAAACTTTGAATAAAAGCTATTTTAAAAAGCAGCTTAAGTTTAATTTAAAAACTTTGAATAAAAGCTTAGTACTTTTTGAAAATATATTAAGTAATTTTGAAAAATAGTACTTTTTGAAAATATATTAAGTACTTTTGAAAAACAGATAGATTAAGTACTTTTTGAATAAAGGATAAGGTTTTGAATTTTTGAAAAAAATTTTAAAGCCTTCTCTCCTTTCCTACCTCTCCCCCTTTGCCATATATCAAAAATGAAGAAATGTAGCAAAAAAGGTTGCATAATAGCAGAAAAAAATAAACTGCATAATTTGATGTACTGAACCAATACAGGATATGAACTAAACCAAATCAATTTCAATTTTCTCTTTTAGGGTCCTGTCTAACCCAATTAGCTATTTACTAACTGTTATAAACAGTAGTTTTCGCTAGGGTTAGTTAAGTGTTCTGTTCAAGTTAGAGTTTCTAAACTTGACACTTTACTTGATACTGTGTAAGTTGTATTTAGTGCCCCAATTACTGCAGATGCACTGATCTACATATTGAATTAAGACAAAGACCTAAGCATCTCAACCCATTCTAGGTTATCAATCAAGAGTACCCTAAGGTGCTTGTGAGATGCTGGCTTCTAAATCTATAGGTGCATGCAGTTCTAGGGTTAGGGCCTAGGCTAAGTCTATTTGCGAAAAAGCCCTAGTTTTGAAGGGGATAGTTTTACAATAAAACTAAGTTGAAAACTTTATTTATTTTTAAAAAAACTTTTCAAAACTAAGTAAAAGCTGATTTTGAAAGCAGTTAAAAACTACTTTAGAAACTGATTTTAAAATGAATCAAGCAGTAAGAAAAACCAAAAATTAGAGTAAGCCTATTCTACCAGCCATAATAAAGATCAGATACTCAAGATAAATAACTAGTCAAACCAAATAAGTTAACTAGTCAAACAGAGGTCCAGTAGAGTGAAACATGAGTCAAGCTTTAGTTACTAGTACAATGCTGAAATAGTCTAACTATGAAGAAGGGCCTGGGTGGTCAGATGAGCCAGGCTGCCATGCTCTGAGTAGTGACATCATCTCACCGTATCGTGCATCGTCCACCTCTCGATCGGCTCTACGAGCGTCCATCTACTCGAAGTGGTAAGCCTCAACCTCCTCTCGGAGACTGTGGATCTCCGTCCACATCTGTGTGAACTGCTGGTCGACGGTCAGTGGAGGAGGCTGGTATATATGGTCCCGCATCTCTGCTGCGAGATCCGCAACGACAACGTCTACCTCCTCGTCGGAGTCGATCTGAGGTCCGGCTCTCTGTCGTCTCCAAGACAAAACCCCGGTACCCGAAATCTCTATACCAGCTAGGGAGAAGTTCCTATAGCCTATCTCATCGAAGTCGGCTAATGCGGCCATCTCTCCCTCGGTAATGTTACGACCGTGGTGATGCAGAATGGAAGTGATGATGTGGCAATAGGGAGTGCGTACCCGCCCCTGCGTGGTAACACTGGACGCATGTAGGATCGCATGGAATATATGTAGTCCAATGTCGATATCAAGATGATGAGACAGTGCGTATAAGAGGAAGGTGTGAAATGGTCGCATGGTAGCGACGTCTCTCGTGGATAACGGCAGAATGGATCAAACTATAACTCTATATAGAGCGTAGTCCTGGACTTGAAGGTCAACAGACTGAAATCGTCTGGCCAGGGGGTTTCTAACATGCGTATAGAAGTAGGAGTGTAGGGTATCTAGGGTGATGTGAGAGTAGGGAGCATCAAAGGGAGGCTCCCTAGGAGGGTAACAACAAAAGGTGGACTGTGAGGGTCGTAGTCCAAGAAATCGGTTGAGTAGTGTAGGTGTGATGGATAGAGGTATCCCTTGGACTGTGGTGACAAAGCTGAGCTGATCTTGTCTGACTATATTATTATAGAATTCTGCACATAAGGTTGTATTAATAGTATGAGTGCAGAATACTAGGTTATCGAGTTGGTAAAAATTTATAACATTCATTGCTAAGGGACAAGATTGGGAGAAGAATTGCCTATTTAGATAACTAGTTTTTATGGGCTTATAGGTCGTTTGGGCAAACTTGTTACAAAGTGCTAAAGTTGGGAACCTAGGATCGGGACTAGGTTCGGTACCGGGGTTCGCTTGGTTTGCTCGGCGTTTGCTAAGATAAGAGATATGCATTTAGAAGAAAGAATAAATATAAGTGCGTAGAAAAAGGAAATTGAAGAAATTGTACTGAGTGGCCGCTCAGGGAGGCATGGTCGAAGTTGAGGAAGCACAAGTGTCACTTGATCTCCTTGGAAGGAAGGAAGTTAGAAAGGAGTATGGTTTTTGGTGTGGCAAGAAGAGGGGGTTCGGGTGCCCTTTTATAGGGCTTTAGCCAGGGCGCCCGGGAGCTTCCGGGCGCATGGGTCAGGGCCTTCTGCCATTGGCAGGGTCCTAAGTCTGTTCGGGGCGCCCGCAATGGCCCGGGCGCCCAGGTCAGGGTTGGTCTTGGCAGCTTTGCTGCTTTGACTGGTACTGGGGGCGCCCGCAAGGTTCCGGGCGCCCCGGTCAGGTAGATTTGGCTGTTGCTTTGCCTTGAATGAAGAGAAAGTTATGGGGGGGGGGGGCGCCCTAGGAGTCATGGGCGCCTGGAGTATGTAGGAAATGACAATTTTGATGTTTTGTTGACATGTTTTGATTATTTTGACCGAGATGTGACATGATCTGACTGCTTTGACTATGGTTTGATTGTTTTGACCATGGTTTGACTGTTTTGACCATGGTTTGACTAGTTTGACCATGGTTTGACTAGTGTTAGGTTAATTCAGTTCTAAAATGTATTTAAACAATAATGCCGGTATTAAACGAATTTCGATTAAGTTAATTTTTACCATCTCACCCAATTCTAGGGTTAGCAATCACTTTAGCCTTACAGGTTTTGTGAGATAGGTTTTGGTAAATAGAATTATTTTGAAAAAATTATGATTTATTTTGAAAATTTTAAATTAATTTTGAACACAGTTGATTTTGAGTTTATTTAAAAAAATGTTTGAATCTACAATTAACTGATGACTTGTGTTAGATTCGAATTTGACAGAGACTAATTTGAATTTGAATTTCAAGGATTGGCTTCCAGGTCTTGGCGAGGCACTAGGCCTTCTTTGGCCGTAGCCTTATTGGATCATCAACCCTTTCCTTGACAAAGCTTTTCAATGAAATTTCATTTTCAAAATTAGTCGTTGAAAAATTCTGGTCTAACTAGTTTGGGTCTTGGATCGGTAGCTTCGGCTAATTTCACCAGTCTAAAGAGACCAAGTAGAGTATACTTGACCTTATTAGAATTGACTTCCCTAACGTACTATCATCTCACCGCCACCCAATACTATGTTGTTCAAATTTCCGTTAAGTTGGTTCAGTCCTTAATCTAACCATTCCTAAATCTAAACATTGTAAATTGCCAAAATTAAATAAACAAGAAATCATGCAAATTGCAAATAAGAATTGAATTTTATCTAACAATAAATATTGTTTTTAATTTGGCTCCCCCTGGACTAAAGCCACGATAATGGTTCGGTAAGATGTGAATCTTGTCCTTGGGGATCCAATACTGATTTGATCCAATTTGTTTTCAGGTACAGTTTGGGTACTCATGCCTGAACTTTTGGTCTTTACATCAGCCTCAATCTTCCGTTTCAGAGCGGTGTCCCACTCTGTGTAGGTTTGAGGTACTCCTTCAGCGTTCTTTGGAATCTCCAGTCCGGACTGGATGATTATCCACATGTCCACCTGAGTTTTCAGGTGGACCTCCATTCTGCTCTTCTAGTAGGAGAAGACCTCCCCACTGAAGAGAGGTGGTCTTGCGGTGCTGAAGCCTTCTTGCATGGCCATTTTATCTGAAAAGTAAACTAAAGGAAAGAAAATATCCCAAGACTTGGTCTTGGATTAGTAGTGCGGGATAAAGAGAAATAATTATCGAGGGGTGTTGCACCAACCTCGATTAACGAGAAAACTTCGAAAAAGAAAAAGAAAAGTAATTTAAAAAAATCTGAAAAATTCTCAAACTGGTGGTTGCACCAAATTTGAGCTTCCTCGCTCTGATACCACTTGTTGGATTGAGAGAAACGATAGAGGGGGGTGAATATCGTAAATCGTTCGGATTAGAGTTAGAGAAATTACGCAGCGGAAGAATTAAACACAAAATGTGAACACAAGATCTTTTTCTTGGTTCGGAGTCGCGATCGGCTCCTATTCCAAGGCCCACGGTCGTTGACCATTTACTGCGGGCAATTCTTGTTAGTAATATGAGAGAAGTGTCCTAAGGCAATCGCCTTATGATTGTAATCATTTACTTTAATAAATGAATATTCACTATTTGAGTATACATGTTCGTGTATTTGATTGAGATCTTAAACTCATTTACTGAATATCCGCAATACAATTCACAGCATGAGAGAATTTGTGATGAATTCACAACTAGTGATTATCTCTACATGTGCAATTGTGAAGTATTGAAATTGTCCCTAGTCGATGAATTGATAAATACGGACACTATCAATTCTGTTGAGACTAGCATGGGTTATTCTCTAATCAGCTGATTCTCACTGGCTGGTGACATTGGAATGTCCGGAGATAAACATGAATGCTAGTTAAGGGAACTAGTTCATTGGAGTGACTAGCTGTAAGACTTCATATGGTAATCTACATATAGATATGTCAATGAAGTTCTCACTGCAGCTTAAGTGCGATGTTCCTTTGACTTGCGGTGTTCAAGTCATCTTGGTCATGAAGACTTATACTTTGACATCTTAAGCAAGCATCTCCAAGGAGGTGTGGACCCAGGATGGTTGGGTATAAGCCGAAGTGCCCGAAGATGTTTGAACAGCCTACAAGGATTCACCACTCCTTGCGAGGGGATGTATACCCAAGGCCTATCGTCGGATTGTTACTCGAAGCCTCCGGCCAAAGTATGACATGTTCAGAGTATGAATCTCTTAAAGACATGAGAGTAATTAGAATCCGTAGGACGACAGAACGTTACTTGGGCTAGGTGTGACGTAGTCAGCCTAGTGGGGACTGACACACATAGACCATGTCCTGAACCAAGTGGGTATAAGATGGTGAAGGGAATGAGGCACGATTCATTAAAGCTGCTGAAGGGTTTCAGAATAGTTTCTGAGGTCAACCGTTGATCTTTCGATTAATTGGGGATCATGATGTACTACTAGGTGCCACTCATGATCGTTCTATAATTCGTTAATTATAGACGACCAACATAAATCGAAAGCCTATTTAGTCACACGCACTACGAATAGTCCGAGGGATTTAAAATTAGTTGAAAATTGGATTTTCCGATCAAGAGAGATAAGTCGAATCTGAATTCTTCAGAGACGCATCGGAAGCATAAAATGGCTAAGTCTTTTGAAGACTTATTGAATGAATTAAATGACTTTAATTAGTGAGATCGTGGCTTGTGTTTGGCCGGCCAAAGAGGGTCCCCACCCTCTTTGTTTGGCCGGCCACAATAAGAGGAAAGAACCAAATTGTTTGGTTCAAATTTATAAAATAAACCGCGCGTGAATTGTCTTATAAAATTATGGATAAAGAAATTTGTATAAAGAAATTTGTATAAAGAAATTTATATAAAGAGATTTATTTATCATGGAAATTAAAATAAACCTTGGATTGGTTTATTTTATTTTATAAAATCAATAATGGATTGATTTACCATGATAAAGAAATTTATATAAAGAAATTTCTTTCCATAATAAAAGGGGAGACATGGTTGTTTTTATTATAAATTAAGTTATAATAAAAACTTGGCATAACGGGGAGGCATGGTCGAAGTTGAGGTAGCATAAGTGTCACTTGATCTCCTTGGAAGGAAGGAAGTTAGAAAGGAGTATGGTTTTTGGTGTGGCAAGAAGAGGGGGTTCGGGTGCCCTTTTATAGGGCTTTAGCCAGGGCGCCCGGGAGCTTTCGGGCGCCCGGGTCAGGGCCTTCGGCCATTGGCAGGGTCCTAAGTCTGTTCGGGGCGCCCGCAATGGCCCGGGCGCCCAGGTCAGGGTTGGTCTTGGCAGCTTTGCTGCTTTGACTGGTACTGGGGGCGCCCGCAAGGTTCCGGGCGCCCCGGTCAGGTAGATTTGGCTGTTGCTTTGCCTTGAATGAAGAGAAAGTTATGGGGGGGCGCCCTAGGAGTCATGGGCGCCCGGAGTATGTAGGAAATGACAATTTTGATGTTTTGTTGACATGTTTTGATTATTTTGACCGAGATGTGACATGATCTGACTGCTTTGACTATGGTTTGATTGTTTTGACCATGGTTTGACTGTTTTGACCATGGTTTGACTAGTGTTAGGTTAATTCAGTTCTAAAATGTATTTAAACAATAATGCCGGTATTAAACGAATTTCGATTAAGTTAATTTTTACCATCTCACCCAATTCTAGGGTTAGCAATCACTTTAGCCTTACAGGTTTTGTGAGATAGGTTTTGGTAAATAGAATTATTTTGAAAAAATTATGATTTATTTTGAAAATTTTAAATTAATTTTGAACACAGTTGATTTTGAGTTTATTTAAAAAAAATGTTTGAATCTACAATTAACTGATGACTTGTGTTAGATTCGAATTTGACAGAGACTAATTTGAATTTGAATTTCAAGGATTGGCTTCCAGGTCTTGGCGAGGCACTAGGCCTTCTTTGGCCGTAGCCTTATTGGATCATCAACCCTTTCCTTGACAAAGCTTTTCAATGAAATTTCATTTTCAAAATTAGTCGTTGAAAAATTCTGGTCTAACTAGTTTGGGTCTTGGATCGGTAGCTTCGGCTAATTTCACCAGTCTAAAGAGACCAAGTAGAGTATACTTGACCTTATTAGAATTGACTTCCCTAACGTACTATCATCTCACCGCCACCCAATACTATGTTGTTCAAATTTCTGTTAAGTTGGTTCAGTCCTTAATCTAACCATTCCTAAATCTAAACATTGTAAATTGCCGAAATTAAATAAACAAGAAATCATGCAAATTGCAAATAAGAATTGAATTTTATCTAACAATAAATATTATTTTTAATTTGGCTCCCCCTGGACTTAAGCCACGATAATGGTTCGGTAAGATGTGAATCTTGTCCTTGGGGATCCAATACTGATTTGATCCAATTTGTTTTTTCAGGTACAGTTTGGGTACTCATGCCTGATCATTTGGTCTTTATATCAGCCTCAATCTTCCATTTCAGAGCGGTGTCCCACTCTGTGTAGGTTTGAGGTACTCCTTCAGCGTTCTTTGGAATCTCCAGTCCAGACTGGATGATTATCCACATGTCCACCTGAGTTTTCAGGTGGACCTCCATTCTGCTCTTCTAGTAGGAGAAGACCTCCCCACTGAAGAGAGGTGGTCTTGCGGTGCTGAAGCCTTCTTGCATGGCCATTTTATCTGAAAAGTAAACTAAAGGAAAGAAAATATCCCAAGACTTGGTCTTGGATTAGTAGTGCGGGATAAAGAGAAATAATTATCGAGGGGTGTTGCACCAACCTCGATTAACGAGAAATCTTCGAAAAAGAAAAAGAAAAGTAATTTAAAAAAATCTGAAAAATTCTCAAACTGGTGGTTGCACCAAATTTGAGCTTCCTCGCTCTGATACCACTTGTTGGATTGAGAGAAACGTTAGAGGGGGGTGAATATCGTAAATCGTTCGGATTAGAGTTAGAGAAATTACGCAGCGGAAGAATTAAACACAAAACGCGAACACAAGATCTTTTACTTGGTTCGGAGTCGCGGTCGGCTCCTACTCCAAGGCCCACGGTCGTTGACCATTTACTCCGGGCAATTCTTGTTAGTAATATGAGAGAAGTGTCCTAAGGCAATCGCCTTATGATTGTAATCATTTACTTTAATAAATGCATATTCACTATTTGAGTATACATGTTCGTGTATTTGATTGAGATCTTAAACTCATTTACTGAATATCCGCAATACAATTCACAGCATGAGAGAATTTGTGATAAATTCACAACTAGTGATTATCTCTACATGTGCAATTGTGAAGTATTGAACTTGTCCCTAGTCGATGAATTGATAAATACAGACACTATCAATTCTATTGAGACTAGCATGGGTTATTCTCTAATCAGCTGATTCTCACTGGCTGGTGACATTGGAATGTCCGGAGATAAACATGAATGCTAGTTAAGGGAACTAGTTCATTGGAGTGACTAGCTGTAAGACTTCATATGGTAATCTACATATAGATATGTCAATGAAGTTCTCACTGCAGCTTAAGTGCGATGTTCCTTTGACTTGCGGTGTTCAAGTCATCTTGGTCATGAAGACTTATACTTTGACATCTTAAGCAAGCATCTCCAAGGAGGTGTGGACCCAGGATGGTTGGGTATAAGCCGAAGTGCCCGAAGATGTTTGAACAGCCTACAAGGATTCACCACTCCTTGCGAGGGGATGTATACCCAAGGCCTATCGTCGGATTGTTACTCGAAGCCTTCGGCCAGAGTATGACATGTTCAGAGTATGAATCTCTTAAAGACATGAGAGTAATTAGAATCCGTAGGACGACAGAACGTTACTTGGGCTAGGTGTGACGTAGTCAGCCTAGTGGGGACTGACACACATAGACCATGTCCTGAACCAAGTGGGTATAAGATGGTGAAGGGAATGAGGCACGATTCATTAAAGCTGCTGAAGGGTTTCAGAATAGTTTCTGAGGTCAACCGTTGATCTTTCGATTAATTGGGGATCATGATGTACTACTAGGTGCCACTCATGATCGTTCTATAATTCGTTAATTATAGACGACCAACATAAATCGAAAGCCTATTTAGTCACACGCACTACGAATAGTCCGAGGGATTTAAAATTAGTTGAAAATTGGATTTTCCGATCAAGAGAGATAAGTCGAATCTGAATTTTTCAGAGACGCATCGGATGCATAAAATGGCTAAGTCTTTTGAAGACTTATTGAATGAATTAAATGACTTTAATTAGTGAGATCGTGGCTTGTGTTTGGCCGGCCAAAGAGGGTCCCCACCCTCTTTGTCTGGCCGGCCACAATAAGAGGAAAGAACCAAATTGTTTGGTTCAAATTTATAAAATAAACCGCGCGTGAATTGTCTTATAAAATTATGGATAAAGAAATTTGTATAAAGAAATTTGTATAAAGAAATTTATATAAAGAGATTTATTTATCATGGAAATTAAAATAAACCTTGGATTGGTTTATTTTATTTTATAAAATCAATAATGGATTGATTTACCATGATAAAGAAATTTATATAAAGAAATTTCTTTCCATAATAAAAGGGGAGACATGGTTGTTTTTATTATAAATTAAATTATAATAAAAACTTGGCATAATGGAATAATTCATAGAAAAATTTATAAGATAAATTTCTTATGAAAAATTTATTCCGTTAAGAGGAGACTTGGCGATTAAGAGGCTACTATATAAAGATACAAAGGCAAGGCTTGGAAATTAATCCAAGAGATCAAGGATTCTTGGCTAGCCTCTCTCCCTCTCCTTCTCTCCCTCTCCCTCTTCTAGTGCCGCCGGCCCTAGAGGCCTTCCCCTATGCCGTGAGCTTCCACCACCAAGAAGAAGCCGAAGAAGAAGAAGAAGCGGGCGCGACTACTTCCCTCCTCCCGGAATCTTGATTCCGTTCTTTGTTTGGTGGTTAGTTTTTCACCTCTCTCTTGGTATTCTTGTCGTGCCTTTGGAGAATCTAGTAGTTCTTGTCGGCACGAAACTCGTGGCTTTGCGAAGTCATCCCGAAGAAAACTCGGCATGGACGCGAATAGAGGCGGAGCTTTCAGGGGACGCTACGGTTGGATCTCGTCCCTTTCTACGAGTTACGCGAGGTATTAAGTAAATTAGTTTACTTTCTGCAAAATTTTAAATGTATGATCATGTCTCCACATCATAAGGTTGCATACTAGATACGTGGTTAAAATAATTTGAGAAATTATTTATGCTAAACCTTCCGCTGCACGTAATTAAATTTTAAAATTACGAACCCGTATCCATGTCAACATGCACCCGGTCCCAACAATTCTATATGTGCGCAAAACAGTTTACAGACAGATATAATAATTGTAGTACAGTAAACAAAACAAACAGCTCTTCATTACCGACGTCCGGTGTAGATTGTATTTTCGGAGCAGAGGGACGTTATCGGCGCTTGTATCTCGAGTCGGGAGGTTTCCGGAGCAGAGCGCGGGAGTAGAAGAGCGTGAGTGCGTTGGAAGAATTGATTGTTGAGAAGCCTTGGCGTTGGGTGCTATTTATAGCACTTCGGGGCGCCCTGGACGTCGGGGCCGCCCCCCCCCCCCCCCACACGTGTCAGCCAATCCGAGATTCTCTCGATCAGCCCTTATCCCTCTCGAATAGGGCTGAGGTTGACTCTGGGGGCGCCCTGGTTGACCCGATCTGCTGGTTTCTCGGCTGGATAAGTCTTATCCTCTTCGTTGGCTTGAGTGCAGGGCGCCCTGGGCACTGGGGGCGCCCGGGAGCACGGGGGCGCCCCACCCAGTAAGCTCCCGAAGCACTTCTTTGCTTACCTTGTTTTGTTCTGGCCTTGGGGGCGCCCGGGACACTGGGGGCGCCCTGCTCAGCTACTTGCCTCTCTCCTTTGGGCATTCTGAGCTGCAGACACACGTTCCTTCGGTTCTGCCTCCAGGGTTAGTCCAAAACAATATAAAACAATAAGGTATTAGGTTTATATAGCCTTAGCTGTCTTGGTTCTGACTTTGGGTCTCCAAAATGGAGCCCTAGGTCGAACCGACGCCTACTGTTCCCTCGACGAGGAACGCGTGCTCACCTACTCCTCTCAGGAGAATTTACCTGATGTCAACCGACTCCTCCGGTTGGACTTTTGCCTAACGGTCCTTCGCCAGGTCTTGGATACCAAGCTATCCTTCACCCGGTGCCTAGCAGTCCTTTGCTAGGTCTTGGATACCAAGCTGTCCTTCGCCCGGTGCCTAGCAGTCCTTCGCTAGGTCTTTGGATCCTGGCAGTCCTTCGCCAGGTGCCTAGCAGTCCTTCGCTAGGTCTTCGTATCCAAGCATCCCTTCGCCATGTGCCCAGCTGTCCTTCGCCAGGACTTAGGGTTTCAGTGCCTAGCAATCCTTTGCTAGGTGCCTAGCATTCCCTTGCTAGGACTTCAATCTGCACACTCAAGCAGCATGTTAGATAACAAATAAGACTTAACTTTTGAACCCTTTGCCATTTATCAAAACACAGGTTCGACTTTTGTGCTTTCTGCACCAACATGGACCACATTTATAGAGGTGAATCACTTTGTTTCCTTTTCATATCAATTCTTGCAATATTGATTGTTGATCTTTTCTATATTCTATTTTCCTTTCCCTATTTTTCTGTTCATAACCATATTTCTCCATGGACATGGTTGTTTTTGATGTTTCTTAATGTTACTTTGCCCGAGACGGTCAAAAAGCTAAGTGTGGGGGAGGTGGTTAGTGTTTTGGAGTGTTTTGGGAATTGATGCATTTTGGAAGCTTACTTTTTGTTGGATTATATTTGGAAATCTGTTTTGATGATTCTTAAGGGATGAGGAGAGTATCAAGGATGCAACTACAAAAAGAAGAATGAAAAAAAATATAAGAAAAGAATGATGAAGAGGTGGTGCCAATTTGATGGAGTGGTGTATCAAGGGTGAGTTGTGAGTATTGAAAAGTGAAGATTACATTTGGAGCAATTTGATTCCTAAATGTTATTTGATGTTTCAAGCTCTATGAGGCAAATTTCGAAAGGAATGGGAGCTCACAAGGGTTAGTTACTAGTGATACTTTTCAAGTCTACCAAGATCTTTCATTTAGACATTGAATTGATGGTTGTCATCTGTCAAAGGATGGTGTAAAATGAGGCCTATACGATGGATTAACAGACAAGAAAAGGGAATCATGGAGCATCTCAATGCACAAAAGAAAAATAGAGAAGCTAAGAAGAAACGTGAGTGTGATTTGAAGAAAAAAAAAAGAGATAGTTAGAGAGGGAAGTTATCTCCAAAAGTTCAAGTTGTTGACAGGAAATAAGTTGAAAATGGTCTGAAAAACTGAGACTGAAGTGGAGATGAGGAAGTTTAGCCAGCATTGTAAGGAATTGAAAAGAAGAAAAATCAGAAAAAAAAAACAAACAGAAATAGAACAAAAGGAAAAAAAAAACATGAAGTGGAAATCAAGTGCTGGGTTAGACTTTAGAATTGGAAGATGTGATCAAGGATGGTAGCTGAATTGGAAGAGTTATCTACTGATTGAACAGAAAAGAAATCAGGCAGGCAGTTTAAGAATTTGACTCAGTTTCAGTTACTGATCAAACCCTGATCGGTCACCAATCCGATCAGGGAAATGACTGATTGGTCACTCAGTCCGATCAGAAGGAGCCATACCGATCTCCAGAACGATCAGACAGAAGACTGATCGGTCTCTGGACCGATCAGTAGAGTTGACACAGAAACAGAACCTTGGCACACTGAATTCAGTGAATTTCTTCAGTCCTTGCTCCACCACAACTCTGGTACATGCAGGATAATTCAAAATAAGAGGGCAAAGTTCATTTAGATACATTTTTGATCATCCAAGTCTTCCACTTCCTTAACTTTTTCATTTTCTAAACCTCTATTTCATTTCTATCATTTCATATTTGTTTAACTTGTTTGAATAAGCTTTTGGAGGTGTGGATCCAAATCAAGAATGATGGTGGAGAGTAGAGCATAAACATGCTTATGGTAGTGCAAGAACCATGGTAGTGTGTGAGTGAGCTCCATTTTATTGAAAATGTAGAATTTAGGAAGAGAGCTACTAAATATTCCCTTGATAAGCTTTGTGAGTTTAGTTCATCTCAAATAGTCTTGAAGGATGAAGTTTACTAAGTTGTTGACTTAAGGACAAGATACTAGTCTATTGAGTTTAGATTTTTGAGAATTGACAATCCTAGGTAATTTCTTTTCAATTGCTTTTAACTATGATTGAGAATAATCTAGGGGGTACATGTTTAGTTAGCTTGTGCGAGACGCCCAAGAGCAAGTGTGGGGGAGTTGATAATTGCTATTTTGTTAAATATTTTAGGCTCTCAAACCCATGTTTTGATCCTTTTTTATATGCTTAATCTTGTATTTACATTAGGTTTCATAAATAATCTTAATTTTAGCTTTGGATGCAAATCTTTTCATAATTGAGATATTTTGGCATTAAATTTTGAATCTATTTTTGTAGGCTTTGAATGATCATCGACCTAGATCAGATTGGATCAAGATTGAGCCATAATTGGCTTTGGATCAAGATGATCATGCATTGAACCAATATGGGTCGTCCGATCAATGAACGGGTAGATCTGAGCCATTTGTGAACTTCTGATCAATCCGAGCTCAAGATAGGGTTAATCATGACCACAGATCAAGATCTGAAAGTTTGAACCAAATCAGAGTCCATCTGACCGTTGGATCAAGCTTAAGGGGAGTTTCAACCATCCATTCAAGAGAAGGGAAGATCTGAGTCATCCGCCGCAGATCTGATTGATCCAAGCCAAGGAGAAGTAGATCAGAGCCATTGATGGAGATTTGGGAATTTTGGTTCAGATCTGAGAAGATTCGACCGTTGGATGAGGCCAGAACAATCACAACCGTTCAAATTCAAAAGGGATAATTTAAATCAAACTTCTCGCGCTCAGCTCGGGGTCACGATTTTTGTTCTGCTTCCAGTTCTTCATCGCTTCTTCTTCTCCGTTCATCACGCGACCACTGTAGATCTGAGTCCTTTTCCAGAATTCAGATCACAAGGCAATTTCTCGAGAGATTGCGTTTCCATATTGTTGCTGCCGATCTCCGGTGAGGGTTTCGCCAGAGATTGCTTCGTCCGATCAACTCCTGATTGGAACGGCGTCATCGATCAGAGTTCTTTGAGCTTTCAGAGGGGATCTCTGAAGATTTTGGAGCGTTCCCGAGCCACAATCGCCATCAGATCCGTCGAGAAGGGGGAGATCAGAAGAGGAGTTCAGCTGCGCATCAAATCAACGCAAGTCAACCGCGGGAATTGGTCTCTTGTTGATTTTCAAGCTAGTGGGTTCTTCGCTCGACTCTTGTGTGACGGCAAGAAGGGATTCTTGGTTATGAACTTGAACTGTAGTTTAGATTTCGATTTTGAACTCATTTCTGTAATTGTTTGTTTCTGTATCAGCTTACTTTCAGACACTAATCGGTCTGTCTAACCGTTCAGGACATCATCTGATCGGTCTATCGACCGATCAGGCTTGCATCTGATCGGTCTATCAACCGATCAAGCAGGTCATAGCTTCATTGAATCCTGTTCTCATGTCGCAAGTTTTGTTCCAACTTCAACTTTCTGAAATTTAGCTCCATATTTCAAGCTTTCTTGCTGTTTTATCAGTTCTTGAGTTTTTAGTTTGATAATATCAAATTGAATTGCTTAGTTTTCAATTAGGGATAAGTTTAGTCCCCTTGATTTAGTTTTAAATAGGTTAAGTGTAACTCACGCAATTCCCTAATTCGTACCATGTTTTAGTTAAGTTTACTCTGTTCTTACTGCTATTTCATTCCTTATTGCAAAGAATACCCCCATTTAATAGAAAAACCAAAACAAACGACACCTTCAAGCTTGAACTAAACACTCACAACTAATCCTTGGAAAAATACGACATGAGGCCCCTGTTCTACATTCAATTTTGTGAGCTAGGGTTTTCAATTTATAAATATCTAAATTTGAGGCTCTTTTGTGACACTAGTTATTGGGCACACATCAGTCATCTAACACGTCAAATACTCTTTCTCTGCGATCCGTCTTTGAGAAGGACAAGCTCAACGAAGCTAATTTCCTGGACTAATACAGAAACTTGAGGATAGTCCTCAAACAAGAACAAAAATTGTACGTCCTAGAGCAATCTCTTCCAGAAGCACCCGCCGCTACCGCTACCCGTGCCGAAAAGGATGCTTACAAGAAGCATCAGGATGATGCACTTGATGTATCATGCCTTCTGCTTGCCACCATAAACTCTGAGCTTCAGAAGCAACATGAGAACATGAATGCACATGAGATGGTTGAGCATCTAAAGCAACTATATCAATGGCAAGCTAGGCACGAGCGGTTTGAGGTGTCTAAAGCCCTATTTGCATGCAAGATGCAAGAAGGAACTCCTGTAGGAACTCACGTACTCATGATGATTGGGTATGTCGAGAACCTTGAAAGACTAGGATTTCCACTGGGCCAAGAATTGACAATGGACCTTATCCTGCAATCGTTGTCGGAGGGGTATAATCATTTTGTCATGAACTACAACATGAATGAAATTGACAAGCCTTTGCCTGAGATGCTCAGCATGTTAAGAACTACTGAACCTAATCTCAAGAAAACCAAAACCAGTAATGTACTGATGGTACAAAAGGGCAAAGGCAAATGGAAGCCTAAAGGCAAGGGTAAGACCCAAGCCAAAGGCAAGGCCAACTCTACTACATCCAAGGCTAAAGATAAGGTGCCTAAGGAAGGGACCTGCTTCCACTGTGGTGAGACCAGACATTGAAAGAGGAACTGCAAACATTACCTGGAGGAAGTAAAGAAGAAAAGAAGTGATACTTCTGCCTCAGGTATTTTTGTTATAGAAGTCAATCTATCTATCTCATCTTCTTGGGTATTAGATACTGGATGCGCGTCTCACATTTGTACTAATGTGCAGGGCCTTTAATGTAATGACCCGGAAAATTATCTTAATATTTTCTTTAAAATATTAATCGTGTTTAGATAATTTTCCGAGGGACCTAGAGATAATAGTACGAACCTTAGCCTAGAAATCCAGGATTTTCTCATTTAACTTGAGAAACTAAGTACTAATGGGCTTTATATGGGCTCCAAAAATGGGTTTAATTAGGTAAAAATTAATATAAATATAAAAGAATTGTAATTAGGAATTTTAGCATGATTATGAGAGAATTTTTGAGAATTTTTGAAAATAAAGAAAAATGAAATAAAAAGAAAATAAAAATAAAGTGCATGGACCAAGGATTGAACCTTGGACCTAGTCTACAACCATGCATGCACCAACCAATTCACCTAGCAAGGGAGTGCCAAGAGGGAATGAAGTGGATTTTTGTTAAGGCTTGGGAAAGAATGAAGAGACACCATGACTCTTCACTTACCCTCCTTAATGTGGCATAAAAGTATAAGAGAAGGAGTTACATTCCTCCTCTCTTCTTCCATCAAGTCAATTACTCTCCTCTTCTTCTTCCTCCCCTCCTAGCCGAAAACTCCAAGCCCCTTCTCCCTTGGGGAAAAGTTCACATAAGCCCCCATCTTGAAGATCTAAGGCCCTCTACAAGGATACAAGGACTAAGGAGAAGTTTAGAGACAAGGAGGTTCTCTTGTTATTTTCTATTCAATGTTTGTAAGCAAGATCAAGGAAGGTAAGACCCCCTTACCTATGGTATGATAGCTTTCAAGTTATTTGTCATGATCTAAGTTTTATTGGCATGATATGTTGAAAAAAAAAATCCATGGTTAGGGCTTATGGAGGTTTCGGCCAAGCCTTGTTTGGGCTAGAAATCATGTTAAAGACTTCCTTTATCTTTTCAAATGTTTACTCATGATAGGTTAAACCTAAAAGTATGATTTTGGAAGTTTGGTAGCACCCTAGAAACCCCCTAGGGTTTCGGCCACATCTAGGTTAAGGGGCTAGGGTAAACTCTAACCTTTCCAAGCGTGATTAATATGTTTCCTATGATACCTTATGGGTAATAATGGTGTTATATGAATTTCCCCATGGACTTGTTACCCTTATTGGGTTTCGGCCAACCCATGCTTTAGGCCTAGGACTTGGGGTAAGTCCAATCAAGGGTTCAAATGATTTTTCTATGGCATGATATGTAATGTAAGAGATGTTAATCATGATCTAGGCAAATTTTCCATGGACCCATGGTCCTTTAGGGCTTTCGGCCAAGACCCAAACCTAGGGTTTGGTTTGGGTTAAGGTCTCAAGAATGCATGTTTATAAGTTACCATGATGCTAGTACATAGTTAAGCATGGTGTAAGGATCTTCATGTTACTAAAATCTTAGTTTATGTGTTATATAACATGACCTTGTATAGTTGATTTTATGTTATGTTTTACCCATGAATATTTAGATCATATACCATGAATATATGTAATTGATGTAGGAGTATGTTATGATAAATAGAATGATGCATGTATGTTGGTAAATGCTTACAATGGATTTATGATTCATGAAGGTATATGCATGTTTTAGGATGAATGCCATGAACCCTAGGAGTATGCGTCATGTTTATATGTAGCTTACCATCCATGCTTTATGATGAATACTAGGATTGTGTATGCTAGATGAAATGTATCATGTATGACGTGCATGTTTATTTATGTATCATGATCATGCAAGCCTTATGAACCAAGATGATGTTTATGACTAGAAACATGATTATGTATGTATGTCCTATGTATGAATAAAGAATGATAAGTATGAATGCAGACGATGGTTATGCCTTGAGTATGAATGATAAGTATGAATGATAAGTATGAATGATAAAGGCATAACGATGATATGAAACAAGTATGAATGATAAGTATGAATGACAAGTATGAATGACGAAGCATGCAAAGTCGTTTTACTTTATGCATGGGCTTGTACCGGACCGAAGTATGGGTCCAAGGGATGGGCACCTTAAGAACGCCCCGGTTCTGGACTACCGAAGTTGTCCATGGTTCTGGGACTACCGAAGCTGTCCAACAGGGATGGGCACCTTAAGAACGCCCCAGTTTTTGGAACTACCGACTATGCTGTTCCTACTCTAGTAGGTCGGGGCTCGCTACCTCGTATTTACTTAGGGATGCGCGCTATGATGTATGTATGTGGTACAAGCCAGGGACCCCAATGATGTTATGATTATGTTAAGCATTTAAAAGTATGATTTCAAAACTAAGCATCCTTATGTAGTAAATGCATTCTTCTTCTCCTGCATTCATTCATGTCATGCATCACGCTAGGGTAAGTATACTGTATGTTTATGTTATGTTAAGAATTATGCCATGCTATGTTCCATGCTCATGTATGTTAAGAATTATGCCATGCATGCTATGTTCCATGCTCCTGTATGTTAAGAATTATGTCATGCTATGTTCCATGCTCATGTATGTTAAGAATTATGCCATGCTATGTTTCATGCTCATGTATGTTAAGAATGATGCCATGCTAAGTAAGTTAGGTTTATGTTTACGTTAAGAATCATGTTATATTAGCTCTTCATACGCTTATGACTTACGCCAAGACTATGCTTATGTTTCATGTTCAAAATTTTGCTATGTCAGATATTTGATATGTTTTATGTCTAAGTGACGTATGTCTTTAGTGAGTAGGAAAGAGTCTTACTAAGCCTATGTGCTTATAGTTTCATTTTCCTCGTACCGCAGATCAAACAAGAAGCTACTAAGGGAAGCAGCAGGGGAGGCAAGAGCATGTGTGTGTGTGGCGGTGACTTGGCAAAGGATCCTTTTAGTTACACATATTGCATGTCTTGGGTCTTGGAAATGCCTCCTTAGATTCTATGCTATGTTTATAATGGTTATGCCTAATGAATGACTTAAGACTCATGATGCTATGTTTATGGATAAGTTACTTGCTACTTATGATGATGATGAATAAGTTATGGAATGGTTAAGTTATGATGTCATGCATTTGTTAACATGCTAAGTTCAATGACAC
>JAGFNQ010001239.1:146751-198160 GCA_024364735.1 Boesenbergia rotunda
AAAAGGGGGAGATTGTTGGTGCAGAATGCACCCATGTCAAACCTGTGTTTTGATAATGGCAACATAGGTCAAAAGTTAAGTCTTTCTTGTTTTCTAACAAGTTAATCTAGTGTGCAGGAAAAGCCCTAGCGAAGGACTGCTAGGCACTGGCGAAGGAATGCCAGGGAAATAAGCGCTAGCAAAGGACAACTAGGCACTGGCGAAGGAATGCCAGAGTCAAAAGCCCTAGCGAAGGACTGCTAGGCACCAGCCGAAGGACAGTCTGGGACTGAAGCCCTAGCGAAGGAATGCTAGGCACCGAGCGAAGGGCAGCTCGGCATCCAAGACCTGACAAAGGACCGTCAGGCAAAAGTCTAACTAGAGGAACGGTTGGTATCCGGTAAATTCTCCCGAGAGGAGTAAGTGAGGACGCGTTCCCCGTCGAGGGAACAGTAGGCGTCGGTTTGACCTAGGGCTCCATTTTGGAGACCAAAGTCAGAACCAAGACAGCTAAGGCTGTATAAATAAATATTTTATTGCTTTATTGTGTTTTGGACTAACCCTAGATGCAGGACCAAAGGAAGGAGTGTCTGCAGCTCAGATAGCCTCAAAGGAATGAGGTAGTGGCTGAGTAGAGTGCCCGGAGTGTCCCGGGCGACCCCAAGGTGCATACAAAACAAGTAAAGAGAAAAAAGGTTCGAATAGATGCTGGGCCGGGCGCCCCCGCTGCTCCCGGGCGCCCCCTGCGCTGCGGGCGCCCCCATGCGCAACCTCGAACCAGAACCCCTCGAAGCCAAGGAGATAGAACTTTGACCCGATCAATCCAGGCGCCCCGAGCGCTCTGGGCGCCCCGGTCAAAGAGGATCCAGAGGATCAGACGTGACCGAGACCTCTGCGGATCAAAGGCCACGTGGGGGGAGCCCCCGACGTCCCGGGCGCCCCCAGGCCCTATATAAAGGGCCTTCGACCAAGGCTTCAGGGCATCAATTCTCTCAACGCCACAAAGCTCTTCTGCTCTCGCGCCTTGCTCCGGAAACTCTCCAAATCGAGCCGACGACGTCCTGCTGCCCCGAAATAATCGATCTACTCCGGACGTCGGTAAAAGAGCTAGTTTAAAGTTTACTGTACATAATTATAATTCTGTAATCTTTTGTAAACGACTTTGCGCTTGATATAGAATTGCCCAAAGTAAACGGTCAACGACCGTAAGCCTTGGAGTAGGAGTCGACACAGGCTCCGAACCAAGTAAAAACGACTGCGTCTCTGTGTTATTTTTTATTTTCCGCTGTGCACTTGCTCTTAATTTTCCGAAAGAAAGAATACCAATATTCACCCCCCCCTCTATCGGTTCTATCGATCCAACAAGGAGGACCTAAGTTATGAAAGCCGACCCATCCATATCTTGGATCGGGAAGTCAAGAAGCTAAGGAACAAGGAAGTGCCCTTAGTCAAGGTCCTATGGCAAAGTCAACGGTTCGAGGAAGCTACCTGGGAACGCGAGGACGAGATGAGACACAAGTACCCAGAGCTATTCTAAGTTCGAGGACGAACTTTCAAGAGGTATGGGGGATTGTAACAACCCAGAAAATTTTCTTAATATTTTCTTTAAAATATTAAGCATGTCTAGATAATTTTCCGAAGGACCTAGAAATATTATTATGAACATTAGCCTAGGAACCCATATTTTTCTCAGTTAAATTGAGAAAACTAAGTATTAATGGGCTTTATATAGGTTTTCTAGTACCATGATTATTGGTGGATTTTAGGTAGAATTAATATAAAAATAAATGGATTTTAATGAGAAATATTAACATAATTATGGGGGAATTTTTAAAGAAATTTCAAAATAATAGGAAATAAAATAAAAATAAAATAGGAAATTAGTGCATGCACCAAGGATTGAACCTTGGATCTCTTGTACAACCAAGCATGCACTAACCAATTCACCTAGCAAGGGAGTGCTATGAGGGAATGAAGTGGATCTTAGTTAAGGCTTGGGAAAAATGAAGAGTCATCAAGAGAAGAGACACCATGACTCTTCACTTGCCCCTTTTAAAGTGGTATAAAGATGGCAAGGGAGTTATAACTTTCCTTCTCCTCTTCATTTCTTCTTCCTCCTTGCTCTAGCCAAAAACTCAAGGTGCTCTCTCCCTTAGGAAAAGTTCCACCAAGGGCTTTATTTTGGAAGATCTAGGTTCTTTTCCAAGGCTACAAGGGCAAGGAAGGTTCAAGTGTCAAAGGGATTTCCATTTTCCTTCTCTTTTTAAGGTCTAAAAACTGAAGACAACCCAAGGTAAGACCCCCTCACCTGTGGTATGATAGCTTTCAAGTTATTTGGCATGATCTAAGTTTTATTGGCATGATATGTTGGGAAAAAAATCCATGGTTAGGGCTTATGGAGGTTTCGGCCAAGCCTTGTTTGGGGCTAGGAATCATGTTAAAGACTTTCTTTATATTTGCAAATGGTTACCCATGATAGGTGAAGTATAAAAGCATGATTTTTGAAGTTTTATGGCACCCTAACAACCCTCTAGGGTTTCGGCCACATCAAGGTCAAGGGGCTAGGGGAAACTCCAACCTTTCCAAGCATGATTAATATGTTTCTTATGATACCTTATGGGTAATAATGGTGTTATATGAATTTCCCTATGGGCTTGTTACCCTTCTAGGGTTTCGGCCAACCCATGCTTAGGCCTGGGACTTGGGGTTAAGTCCAATCAAGGGTTCAAATGATTTTTCTATGGCATGATATGTAAGGTAAGGGATGTTAATCATGATCTAGGCAAATTTTCTATGGACCCATGGTCTTTTAGGGCTTTCGGCCAAGACCCAAACCTAGGGTTTGGTTTGGGTTAAGGACTCAAGAATGCATGTTTATAAGTTACCATGATGCTAGTACATAATTAAGCATGATGTAAAGATCTTATGTTACTAAAATTTTAGTTTATGTGTTATATAACATGACCTTGTGTGTTAGATTTTATGCTATGCTTTACTCATGAATATTTAGATCATATACCATGAACATATGTAATTGATGTAGGAGTAGGCCATGATAAATAAAAATGATGCATGTAAGTTGATAAATGCTTAAAATAGATTTATGGTTTATGAAGGTATATGCATGTTTCAGGATGAATGCCATGAACCCTAGTAATATGTGTTAGGTTTATATGTAGCTTACCATCCATGTTTTATGATGAATACTAGGATTATGTATGCTAGATGAAATGTATCATGTCTGAAGTGCATGTTTATTTATGTATCAAGATCATGCAAGCTTTATGAACCAAGTAATGTTTATGACTAGAAACATGATTATGCATGTATGTCCTATTTTATGAAGAAAGAATGATAAGTATGAATGAAGATGATGGTTATGCCTTAAGTATGAATGATAAGTATGAATGATGAAGGCATAACGATGATATGAAATAAGTATGAATGATAAGTATGAATGACAAGTATGAACGATGAAGCATGCATGGTTATTTTATTTTATGAATGGGGCTTGTACCGGACCGAAGTAAGGGTCCAAGGGATGGGCACCTTAGGAACGCCCCGGTTCTGGACTACCGAAGCTGTCCACGGTTCTGACACTACCGAAGCTGTGCAACAGGGATGGACACCTTAAGAACACCCCGGTTCTAGGACTACCGACTATGCTGTCCTTACCCTAGTAGGTTGAGGCTAGCTACCTCGTATTTACTTAGGGATGCGCGCTTATGATGTATGTATGTGGTACAAGCCGGGGACCCCAATGATGTTATGTTTATGCTAAGCATTTAAAAGTATGATTTCAAAACTAAGCATCCTTATGTAGTAAATGCATTCTTCTTCTCATGCATTCATTCATGTCATGCATCATGCCAGGGTAAGTATATGTCATGCTATGTTCCATGCTCATGTATGTTAAGAATTATGTCATGCCATGTTGCATGCTCATGTATGTTAAGAATTATGTCATGCCATGTTCCACTATGTTCCATGCTCATGTATGTTAAGAATGACGCCATGCTAAGTAAGTTTAGGTTTATGTTTATGTTAAGAATCATGCTATATTAGTTGTTCATACGCTTATGACTTACGCCAAGACTATGCTTGTGTTTCATGTTCAGAATTATGCTATGTCAGATACTTGATATGTTTTATGTCTAAGTGATGTATGGTTTTAGTGAGTAGGGAAGGGTCTTACTAAGCCTATGTGCTTATAGTTTTATTTTCCTCGTACCGCAGATCAAACAAGAAGTTACTAAGGAAAGCAGCAGGAGAGGCAAGAGCATGTGTGTGTGTGGCGGTGACTTGGCAAAGGATCCTTTTTGGTTACGCATATTGCAGGTCTTGGGTCTTGGGAATGCCTCCTTAGATTCTATGCTATGGTTATAATGGTTATGCCTAATGAATGACATAAGACTTATGATGCTATGTTTACGGATAAGTTACTTGCTACTTATGATGATTATGAATAAGCTACGGAATGGTTAAGTTATGATATGATGCCATTCATGTTGTTAATATGCTAAGTCCAATGACACTAGGTTCATGAATGACAAGTTTAAGCATGTGTAGAAGAAAAAAAAAGTATTCCGCTACATTAAGATGTTTTATGCACATGTATGTTTAGCGTAACGACGCCTATCTCGCCACACCACAAGGTGTGGGAAAAAGGCGGGCGTTACAAACCCTACTTTGGAGAATGCCGATCATTGTAGACTTCCATGCAAACACTTAAAGCCGCCTCAGGGACACACAGATATGTTAGTGATATGTCCTAAGGCAATCGCCTTATGATTGTAATCATTTATTTTAATAAATGAATATTCACTATTTGAGTATACATGTTTATGTATTTGATTGAGATCTTAAACTCATTTACTGAATGTCCACAATACAATTCACAGCATGAGAGAATTTGTGATGAATTTACAACTAGTGATTATCTCTACATGTGCAATTGTGAAGTATTGAAATTGTCCTTAGTCGATGAATTGATAAATACGGACACTATCAATTCTGTTGAGACTAGCATGGGTTATTCTCTAATCAGCTGATTCTCACTGGCTGGTGACATTGGGATGTCCGGAGATAAACATGAATGCTAGTTAAGGGAACTAGTTCATTGGAGTGACTGACTGTAAAACTTCATATGGTAGTCTATATATAGATATGTCAATGAAGTTCTTACTGCAGCTTAAGTGTGATATTTCTTTGACTTGCCGTGTTCAAGTCATCTTGGTCATGGAGACTTATACTTTGACATATTAAGCAAGCATCTCCAAGGAGGTGTGGACCCAGGATGATTGGGTATAAGCCGATGTGCCCGAAGATGTTTGAACAACCTACAAAGGATTCACCACTCCTTGCGAGGAGATGTATACCCAAGGCCTATCATCGGATTGTTACTCGAAGCCTCTGACCAGAGCATGACATGTTCAGAGTATGAATCTCTTAAATACATGAGAGTAATTAGAATCCATAGGACGAGAAAATGTTACATGGGCTAGGTGTGACGTAGTCAGCCTAGTGGGGACTGACACACATAGATCATGTCCTGAACCAAGTGGGTATAAGATGGTGAATGGAATGGGGTACGATTCATTATAGTTGCTGAATGGTTTCAGAATAGTTTCTGAGGTCAATCGTTGATCTTTCGATTGATTGAGGATCATGATGTACTACTAGGTACCACTCATGATCATTCTATAATTGGTTAATTATAGACGACCAACTTAAATCGAAAGCCTATTTAGTCACACACACTATGAGTAATCCGAGGGATTTAAAATGAGTTGAAAATTGGATTTTCCAATCAAGAGAGATTAGGTTTGGTTGAGCCAAACGATAAGTCAAATCTGAATTTTTCAGAGACGCATCGGAAGCGTAAAATGGCTAAGTCTTTTGAAGACTTAATAGATGAATTAAATGAGTTTAATTCATTGGGGCATGACTTGGATAGGCCGGCCAAAGAGGGGCCCCACTCTCTTTGCTTGGCCGGCCACAAAAGGGAGAGAACCAAGTTTCGGTTCAATTTATAAAATAAACCAAGTGTGGTTTGTTTTATAAAATTATGGATGATATAAATTTTTTATATAATAAACCAAGGTTTGGTTTATTTTTCATGGAAATTAAAATGAACCATGGATTGGTTTATTTTATTTTATAAAATCAATCATGGATTGATTTACCATGATAAGAAATTTCTTTCCATAAGAAAAAAAGAGACTTGGTTAATTTTTATCATAAATTAAAATATGATAAAACTTGGCATGATGGAATAAGTCATAGAAAATTTATATGATAAATTTCTTATGTAAATTTATTCCATAAGAAAAAGGAGACTTGGCGGTTGAGAGGCCACTATATAAAGGACCCAAGGCAAGGCTTGGAAATCAATCCAAGTATTCTTACTTGGGTTCTCTCCCTCTCCTCCCTTCGTCCTCTTGGCCGGCCACAAGCCTCTCCCCCTTTCTTCTTGCCGTGAGCACAAGGAGAAGCACCGAGGCGACGAAATTCTTCCGTTGGGACGATCTTCCTCTCCGGCCATCATCACCTTGGGATTGGGCGCATGTCATCTTCCTCCTTCTCGCCGGAATTGTGATTCCGGCCAACCTTGGTGGTGAGTTTTTCCGATGTGATTACTTCTCTCTTGGTTTTTCTTGCCGCGTTCTCGGAGAATCTAGTAGTTCTCGAGAACACGAAACTTGTGGCTTTGCAAAGTCATCCCGAAGATACTCGGCGTGGACGCGAATAGAGGCGGAGCTTCCAAGGGACGCTTACGGTTGGATCTCGTCCCTTCCTTCGAGTTACGCGAGGTAACAAGTAAATTAGTTTACGTTTCTGCAAAATTTTGAATATATGATCATGTCTACACAAGATAAGGTTGCATGCTTAGATGTGTGGTTAAATAATTTGAGAAATTATTTATGCTAAACCTTCCGCTGCACGTAATTAATTTTAAAATTACGAACCCGCATCCATGTCAACATGCACCCGGTGCCAACAAGATAGACTTCCCTAGGGTTTTGGTTAGGGGGAGGGATTGGGGGGATGAGCTCGCGACTATAGCACAGCTAGGGCACCCACAATGTGTTGGATCAGAGAAATGGATAGAGGGGGGCGGGGTGAATATCGATAATAATTTTTTGGATAAAAACAGAGCAGTTGTGCAGCAGAAAATAACAGAACACACGTGAACACAAGTCAGCTTTACTTGGTTCGGAGTCGCGGTCGACTCCTACTCCAAGGCCCACGGTCCTTGACCGTTTACTTTGGGCAATTCTATAGTCATAAAAAGGTTTTACAAATTGAGTATAAAAAATAGAACTGAAAATGAACTTTACAACACTTTTCGTTATCGACGCCCGAGGTGGATCAAATTTTGGAGCAGAGGGTCGTTGTCGACGCTGGAATCTCGAAGTCAAAGCTGGTCGGAGTGTAGCGCTTGAACGAAAAATCTTGGAGTGTTGAGAACGATGTGTGTTGAAGCCTTGGGGGTGAACCCCCTTTTATAGCACCCATGGGGGCGCCTGTGTCGATGGGGGTGCCTACATGTGGCCTTCCCTGCGTGATCTCTTATCCGCAGGCTCGGTCAGCGCTTATCCATCTTCACTGGGGCACCTGAGATGATGGGGGCGCCCGTAACCTCACGGGCACCTGAGCTGCCTTGGTCCAGAGGCTTCGCGACAGTGGTTTGGTTTTTGCCTTTACATTGGGGCCCTCGTATCCATACGAGTGCCTAGCCCCAATGAGGTGCCCCACTCCATTGGGGTGCCTGAGCTGCAGAAGCAACATTCCTTTGTTCCCTGCAACTAAGGTTAATTCCAAAACACAACACGTAAATATGTTTGCTATTATTTACAGCCTTAGCTGTCTTGGTTCTGACTTTGGGTCTCCCAAATGGAACCCTAGGTCGAACCGACGCCTAACGTTCCGTCCTACGGGGAATGCGTCCTCACCTACTCCTCTCGGGAGAATTTACCTTTTCGCCAATCGGCTCCTCCGGTTGGACTTTTGCCCAGCTTTACTCACCAAGTCATCGTGCCCAGTCCTCGACCAGGACTTAGTGCCCAATTCCTTGAACCAGGTCTTTGGTGCCCATCCCTCGGCTAGGACTTAGTGCCCAATTCCTCGAACCAGGTCTTCGGTGCCTAGCCCTCGGCTAGGACTTAGTGTCCAATTCCTCTAACCAGGTCTTCGGTGCCCAACCCTCGGGCAGGACTTAGTGCCCAACCTTACGTTAGGACTTAGTTGCCTAGCCCGCGGCCAGGACTTCTTGCCTAGATTAACTAGGACTTTCCTGCACACTTTGAGTAACTTTATTAGATCACAAATAGTACTTAACTTTGAATCCTTTGCCAATATCAAAACAAGGTTCGATATGGTGCTTTCGGCACCAACAATCTCCCCCATTTTGATTTATGACAACACAATTCAATGTTAAGTAAAAAACTTATTACAGTTAAGAAAAGAAGGTAAAAATCAATGAAGTATAGCAGAATAAATGTAGTTTTGAAAAAAAAATCCTTTATTCCTCATACTCCCCCTAAAGCCCTGAATACTTGTGTTATAAAATACTTAACTTTGACCTTTCCTCCCCCTTTGACATATGTCAAAAACATATATGAGCGAACAAAGTTTCTAATAGAGAGTTTTGAGTTTTACCAAAATAAATTTAAGTAAAGGAGTTCACAACTTTTTCAAAAATAGTTTTCAAGCAAAACATGTTACAATATATATATATATATATATATATATATATATATATATATATATATATATATATATATATATATATATATATATATATATTAAAAAAATACTTTTGATTGGAAGTTTTGAAAATTTTGTTTTGAAAAACAAGAAGTATGAAAAATTTAAGTAAAGAGGTTTTCATGAAGCTCCCCCTTAATATGAAACTTTCCCATTGAAGCTTTTTAAAAGAAACATGCAATTTTTCAGTTTGAAAGATTTTTTAACTCTTGAAAAAGGTTCTAAGTATGAAAACGTTCATTATTGAAAGAAATAATTCTAACAAAAGTATTTTGAAAAACTTCTGGGTATCACAAAGGAAATTCTTAGTTAAGAACAACTCGAAGTTTTCAATAAAGTTTCTTTGAAAAGGGGAAGAAATTTAAGGAAAAATTTAATTTTTTATGTTTACTTTTTAGGCTTTCCCCCTTAAAAGTGTTGGTGCAGAATGCACCAAAGTCAAACCTGTGTTTTGATGATGGCAACAGAGGTCAAAAGTTAAGTCTTACTTGTTGTCTAACAAGTTACTCTAGTGTACAGGAAAAGCCCTAGCGAAGGACTGCTAGGCACTGGCGAAGGAATGCCAGGGCAAAAAGCCCTAGCAAAGGACTGCTAGGCACTGGCGAAGGAATGCCAGAGTCAAAAGCCCTAGCGAAGGAATGCTAGGCACCTGGCGAAGGAATGCCAGGGTAAAAAGCCCTAGCGAAGGACTGCTAGGCACCGGGCGAAGGACAGCTCGACATCCAAGCCCTGGCAAAGGACCGCCAGGCAAAAGTCCAACCAGAGGAACGGTTGGCATCAGGTAAATTCTCCCGAAAGGAGTAGGTGAGGACGCGATCCCCGTCAAGGGAATAGTAGGCGTCGATTCGACCTAGGGCTCAATTTTGGAGACCAAAGTCAGAACCAAGACAGCTAAGGCTGTATAAACTAACAAATAAATGCTTTCTTTTGTTTTCGGACTAACCCTGGATGCAGGACCAAAGGAACGTGTGTCTGCAGCTCAGAGAGCCTCAAAGGAGTGAGGCAGCAGCTGAGTAGGGCGCCCTGAGTGTCTAGGGCGCCCCCAAGGTGAACAAGAAACAAGTAAAGCAAAAAGGAGTTCGGCTAACTACTAGCCAAGGCGCCCTCTGCATCCAGGGCGCCCTCAGCAGCCAGGGCGCCCTCAGCGCCCAGGGCGCCCTAAGGAGCACGCCAGCGAGGCCGATCAACTCTATCCAGCCGAGAAGATCGCGTGGAAAAAGTCAACCAAGGCGCCCTCAGCGACCAGGGCGCCCCAGGGTCAAACCTCATCCCTAATGGAGCGGGATAAAGCTTGACCGAGAGAATTAGGGATCGAGTGACACGTGGCAGGGCGCCCCCGACGTCCAGGGCGCCCCTAGGTGCTATAAATAGCACCCCTCGACCCCAAGCTTGAACAACACTTCAATTCAACGCCTCAAAGCTCTTCTGCTCTCGCGCTTTGCTCCGGAAACCTTCCAACACGAGCCGACGACGTCCTGCTGCTCCGAGAAATTCGATCTACTCCGGACGTCGGTAAAGAAGAGCGTGTTTTGTTTACTGCACTAAATTTTTCTTTATCAAATTATTGTAAACTGTTTGCGCCTATATAGAATTACCCAAAGTAAACGGTCAACGACCGTGGGCCTTGGAGTAGGAGTCGACACAGGCTCCGAACCAAGTAAATCGACTGTGTCTGTGTGCTGTGTGTTTTTAAGTTTATTTTTCCGCTGCGTACGTGCTCTTTACGAAAATCTGAATGATTTCCGATATTCACCCCCCCTCTATCGGTTTTCTCGATCCAACAAGTGGTATCAGAGCGGGGAAGTTCAAACTTGGTGCAACCACCAGTTTGAAAATTTCTTTTCGGATTTTCATTATTATTTTTGATTTTTTTAAAAAAAATTCGTTCGAATCTTTTTCGTTAATCGAGGTTGGTGCAACACCCCTCGATATTTTATTTCTCTTATCCAGCACTACTAATCCAAGACCTAGTCTTGGAAAATTTGTTTTTCTGTTCGTTTTTCTGTTACAGATTAAAATGACCATGCAAGAAGGATTCAGCACCGTCAGACCTCCACTTTTCAGTGGAGAAGACTTTTCTTACTGGAAAAGTCGTATGGAGGTCCACCTGAAAACTCAGGTGGATATGTGGATCATCATCCAGTCCAGTCTGGAGATCCCCCGAAATGCCGAAGGACTTCCTCAGAGCTACTCCGAATGGGACAACTCCCTAAAACGCAAGATAGAAGCCGACGCAAAAGCAACACAAACCCTACAATGCGGGCTGACAAAGGAAGAGCTGAACTGCGTGGGCCCCTTCAACAGTGCAAAGGAGCTGTGGACAAAACTAATCGAGCTACACGAAGGGACTTCAGATACTCGGATCAGTAAGAGGGATCTTCTACTAAACAAACTCTACACCATCAAGATGGCCGACAACGAAACAGCAGCCCAGCTCCACGCACGAATCCAAGAGGTAATGAACGGTCTTCACACAATAGGTCACAAGGTTGAAAACCGTGACCTAATCAGGTATGCCTTAAATGCCTTCCCTAGAAACACCTTGTGGGCATCTATGGTAGATGCATACAAGGTCTCTAGGGATCTTTCTAAAATAAAATTAGATGAATTGTTTTCCGAACTAGAACTGCACGAACAAACTAACACCAATGTGTTCGAGAAAGGTATTGCTTTCGTTGCAGGTAAAACTGGAAGGACAACAAAGAAGAAGCCTGAACCCGAACCTGAGTCTAACTCAGACTCAGACTCAGAAGAAGAAGAAGGAGAACAAACTAAGCTGGTCCGGCTCGCTCGAAGCTACTACAAGGAGCTGAAGAACCGAACCAACAAACGGAAAACCGACCGAAGAAAGGACGAACCAGCTGAACCCGCAAACAAGCCTAATGTGACCTGCTACGAGTGCAAGAAAAAAGGCCACTACAAGTCAGAGTGCCCTAACCTAAAGGAGACAAAAAGGACGAGAAGAAAAAAGGCACTGCAAGCAACCTGGGACAAATCGTCCTCAGAAGAAGAAGAAGAGGCACCCCAGTCCAACCTCCTAGCTCTGACCGCCTCAGATAAAGTCGAGACTGAGTCGGAAATAGAACAAGAGGATGGCGAGCTGACCTTCACAGAAGACGGAGAAATTAGGGTAACTGGTTTTAATAGATCGCAATTAAGTGAGTTAATTTCATTTCTTTCCTGAGATTTGGCAAAAGCCAAACTCCGAGTCGAATCCCTCCGACAGGAAGTAAAACTCCTGAAAGAGGGAGCTGACTCTAAACCCTTAACCGAGAAGGTTCAGGAAGGAACTCCTACTCAAGTTGAAAAACTTGAAAAGGAAAACTCCTCCCTGAAAACTCAGGTTAAGGATCTTAGATCAACATTAGAACGATTTACATTTGGTTCCAAGGGTCTTGACATGATTCTTGGGAAATAGAAATCCGTTCTAAATCGATCCAGACTTGGCTACCGAACCAAATCCCGACAAAGATCATATTTGGCTGTGCTGAATTAGTTCAGAGAAAAAATTCAGGCATGGGTACCTAAACTGTGCCTGAACCAACCAACTGGATCAAATCAGTATTGGATCCCCAAGGACAAGATTCACATCTTGCCTAACCATCACTGTGGCTTTAGTCCAGGGGGAGCCAAATTGAAAACAATATTTATAGTTCATTAAAATTTAATTTTTTGATTGCAAATTGTTTGATTGATTGTTTATTTAAAATTTCTGCAATTTACCATGTTTAAAATTAGAAATGATTAGTATAAGGACTGAACACACTTAACTGAAACTTGACAACATAGTATTGGGTGGAGGTGAGATGATAGTACGTTAGGGAAGCCAATTTGGCCGAACTAGCCGAAGCTACCGATCCAAGACCCAAACTAGTTAGACCAGAAATTTTTCAAAGAATAATTTTGAAATTGAAATTTCATTAAAAGGTTTTGTCAAGGAAAGGGTAGATGATCCCATAAGGCTATGGCCAAAGAAGGCCTAGTGCCTCGCCAAGACCTGGAAGCCAATTTTTGAAATTCAAATTCAAATTAATTTTTGTCAAATTCGAATCTAACACAAAAATTCAGTTATTTGTAGATTTAAATATCTTTTCAAAAATTTAATCATTTTCAAAATTAATTAAGTTTTCAAAATTTAATTATTTTTAAAATAAACTTTCAACTTTCAAAACTATCAAAACCTGTCTCATAAAACCTATAAGGTTAAAGTGATTGAAAACCCTAGATTTGGGTGAGACAGACTAGGCAGTGAAACTCAATTTAAGCTATTCCTGATTCTAATTGGATCCAAATCAAGAAAATTCTTTATGCGTAGGAACATAAAGATTTGGACCAATGGATGTTGGATAGCGGTTGCTCCAGACACATGACTAGAGATAAATTGAAGTTCACCAAGCTCAAACTCAAAAACTTAGGCTCAGTGGCATTTGGCAATAATGCTACACTCAAGGTAATTGGGTCAGGTAATATTGAGCTTAAATCTGATTTCATTATTATGAAAGTTCTATTGGTTGAAAACTTTAATTTTAACTTGCTTAGCATAAGTCAGTTATGTGATTCTGGTTATATAGTTACTTTCAACAATTCTAACTGCCTGATTAGAAATGAACAAGACTCAGAAATCATACTTAAGGGCACTAGGAAAAACAATGTATACACTATAAATCTTCCCCTTATACCCAAATGTATGTTAACACAATTAGAACAATCAAACCTCTGGCATAGGAGATTAGGTCATACCAATTTGAGAACTATCTCAAAAATTACCCAACTTGGCTTAATCAAAGGTATCCCCAAAATCAAAAATAATGAAAACCTAATATGTGAATCATGTAATCAAGGTAAACAAACCAAATCCAATCACAAACTAATCCAGTTTGATTTAACTCAAACCACACTTGAGCTCCTGCACCTTGACCTATTTGATTCGCATGGAGCCAAGTCACTAAGCGGGAACCGATACTGCTTAGTAATAGTTGATGATTACTCTAGGATTACCTGGGTTAGGTTCCTAAAAACCAAAGATGAAACCCTAAACCTATTTATTGAATTCTGTAAACTAATTGAAAATCAAAATGACACTAAAATTAAAAGACTTAGGAGTGATCACGGGGGAGAGTTTGAGAATCAACGGTTTGAGAAATTCTGTAAGGTAAATGGGTATTTACATGAATTTTCATGTCCTAGAACCCCCCAACAAAATGGGATAGTCGAGCGAAGAAATAGAACATTACAAGAAGCCGCTAGGGCTATGCTCAACAAATTTAAACTAGCAAACCAATTTTGGGCAGAAGCAACTAGTACAGCCTGTTATATCCAAAATAGGGTTTTGATTAACAAACGACACAACAAAACCCCTATGAACTGTACTACCATAGACTCCCAAACCTACATTACCTAAGGGTCTTTGGGTGCAAAGTCCATATCCTAAATACCAAAGACTATTTAGGAAAATTTCAATCCAAGTCAAACCCAGGTATTTTCCTAGGATATTCAACCACAAGTAGAGCCTATAGAGCCTACAATAAACTGTAACACCCAATAATTTCCTGGTATTATTAGGGATTTTTAGGAATTTTTCTAGCATTTTTCAGAATATTATAGCATTTTTTCAGAATGAAATTAGAAAAAAAAATTAAAGGGGTCGGGTGGGGATTGATCCCGCGACCACAGGGAGAAAGGGAAGCCAAGCAACCAGCTAGGCTAGGGTATCAAGCACAAAAAAGGATGAAACGAAATAATATTATAGTCGATTTAGCCCGTTTCATGAAGAGGTATTAAAACTTCCACTTAAGTTGGGTTAAGACCCCATTAGGGTTTCGGGGAGGCCGCGCGAGCAAGGGTTGGGAGCTGCGAAAACATGGAGAAAACAAGGGGTTTTCTTCCTCCTTCTTCCTCCTCTTAAGTGGAGAGCCTAGGGCTTCTTCCCTAGGGCTAAGGAGTGGAGATTTCTTGCAAAGGAAGAGGAAAGGAGCCTTACACTTGGAATTTCGAGATACTTAGTGAGTTTTCTTCAAGAAAGGGGTAAGTAAATCGCTCACCTGCAATAGGAGTAGTTTCATTTCGAAATTCTCATTGTAGAACCCTAGTTTTCGAAAAGTAGAAGCATGGTTAAGAGAATTTTGCTATTCTATGTTTTAGCTATTAAAGTTGCATGTTTTAGCATGTTAGAAATTCAATTTGGTTGTATTGAATGTAAGTAGGCCAAGCATGATGAGTTTTTATACTTTTGAAAAGACCTAAAAGTGAATTTGAGTTAAGGAGCACACAAGATGCTCCACGGAAAGTTAAAGTGAGAAAAGTAAAGGTTTTTAGCATGCAAACATATGCAAAAATAAGTAAAGTGATAAGTTTAAGAATGGTAAGTAAGCCTTGGATGTAGGGCACGCAAGGTGCTCGATGAAAGTCCCGAATGGGAAGGTAAAAGTGTAAGTGCAACATTGTTTGCAAAAGAGAGTTAGATATTAAGCATGAATAATGTATAGTAAGAAAAGTATTTTACTTTTAGAAAGAGACATGTACCGGGCAAATGTGAGGCCCACTGAAAGTTAGTAGAAAGTTCTAAGAGGGTGCGGTGGCTAGCTACCTCGCAACTTATTAGAAAAAGCGCGCATTGGTACACCGATACCATGGTACAATGTCAAGGCCTAAAGAGAAAGTTGATTATTATTTTCAAGTATACAAGTATATGTGTGAGTGTTTCTTTTATTAGTAAGTGTTTTTAGTTCATGTGTAATTTGATACATTGCAAGCATGATAAAGTATTTCAAGTTGTAAGCATGTTTAGTTGTAAGTATTCTGAGCAAGTAAAGTTTTTAAAGCATTCCTTGAAATGAGCATGTTTAGTATCGATATGTGATTTTTGTGAGTAGGGATTTACTTACTAAGCATTGTGCTTACTAGTTGCATTTTCCTTCTATTGCAGACAAAGGTAAAGAAAAAGCATAAGTTAAGGAGGCGAAGGGACTTGCTTTGATGTTCAGTGGCGGCGGAACCGTGGAAGAGATCTTTGGGCTAAGTCTTGTAGAACATGTGTTTTGGTGATTTGAAGTGGTAGAATGAATGACCTTGTTTAAACTACGCATAGAAGTTAAGTTTGGTACAAACTCTAGAGTATTTTGCTTATATTTTGATAGTTTTGTTAAATCTCGCAAAGATTCTAATTTCAAGTTAATGGATTCGTTTTGAGTTGCTAAAATGTTTATAAAACTAGTATAGAGTATAGAAATGGTGTTATGTCCTTGTATGGCTTGAAAGTATATGTTTTGTGGACTTTTGAAACAAGTTTTCAGGTCTGAAATGCAAGTTTTCAGGCGTACCAGTCGACTGGTATAGGACCAGTCACCTGCCCTATCGAACAGTAGCTTCTGTTCGATGACCAGGCGCCTGCCAAAAGGTCAGTCGCCTGGTACCAGTCGACTGCTATATAGCAGTCGACTGGTATCATTAAAGAGAAGTTGTGTAGAGCAGTTGGTTAGTGCTTTAGTGTTACAACTAAGAGGTCTAGGGGTCAAATCTTGGCAAAGCAAATAAAATGAATGTTGTTTTGTTTTTTTTGAAAAAAAAAGAGAAGGAAAAAAAATAAAGCAAGTTAAGGGAAGTCAAGTAGTAGTAACTTAAAGCAAAGTAAGTAACGAAAGGTGGGTCGTCACACAAACAAACTAAGAAAATTGAAGAAACAACAAACTTAATTTTCGATGAAGAAATCAATTCAACATCTAATAATTCAGACCCAATTTCATCAAACTCTGACCAAGAAAATAATGAACAAATTATTGAACCATTAATTGAACACTTACACGAACTAACAATTGAACCAATGAATGAATTAACTGAACCAAGAATCGAACCAACAAATGAACCAGCCCAAAGAGTCGAATCAAATAGTGAACCAAACCGACCAGCTGGACCTGAGGCTGAACCAAGCTCTAGAAGAACAAAGAAACCCAGACTTAGTCACCCAACCGATCAAATTGTGGGTGATCCAACTCTAGGAGTCAGGACTAGGTCCTCCTATAGGAACCTTATCCAAATAGCTATGATATCAAAAATTGAACCCAAAACTATAGAGGAAGCCCTACCTGATCCTGATTGGATCATAGCAATGCAAGAAGAACTAGCTCAATTCGAGAGAAACCAAGTCTGGGAATTAGTACCTAAACCTGAGGGCAAATCCGTCATTGACACTAAGTGGGTCTTTAGGAATAAGCTGAATGATCAAGGAGAAATAGTCAGAAATAAAGCCCGCTTAGTAGCAAAGGGTTTCAGCCAAGTAGAGGAATTAGACTACGATGAAACATATGCCCCAGTAGCTAGACTTGAGTCCATTAGAATGTTATTAGCCTTTGCATCCCATAAAGGATTTAAGTTATATCAAATGGATGTAAAGTCAGCCTTCTTAAATGGATTCATCAAAGAAGAAGTTTATGTAGGACAACCCCCAGGGTTTGAAGACTTAGACAAACCTAACCACGTTTACAAACTAACTAAAGCCTTATATGGGTTAAAACAAGCACCTAGGGCCTGGTATGAACGTTTATCAACCTACTTAACTTCTAAAGAATTCAAACAAGGCCAAATTGACTCAACTCTATTTATTAAAACCCTAGGAAAAGATATATTCATTGCCCAAATTTACGTAGATGACATAATTTTTGGATCCACCAACACAAACTTCCTAAAAGAGTTTGTCAAAATAATGGAAAATGAATTTGAAATAAGCTTAGTTGGTGAGCTTAACTTCTTCCTAGGCTTACAAATTAAACAAACTAAGGATGGAAACTACGTTCATCAATTTAAGTATGCTAAAGAATTGATAAAGAAATTTAAAATGGATAACTCTAAAAGTATAAGTACCCCCATGGCCACTAATGTAAAAATAGATAGTGACCCTGATGGTAAACCAGTGGACCCCAAACTCTATAGGAGTATGGTAGGTAGCCTACTGTACCTTACAGCCAGTAGACCTGACATTCTCTTTGCTGTAGGGATGTGTGCTAGGTACCAAACCTGTGCTAAGGAAACACACTTAGCAGCCCTAAAAAGAATACTAAGATATATAAAAGGCACCCTAAATGTAGGAATTTGGTATCCTAGGACCTCAACTTTTGATTTGACAGGATACTCAGATTCTGATTATGCTGGATGTAAATTAGATAGAAAGAGCACAAGTGGAAGCTGCCAACTGTTAGGACAAAGTCTAGTTAGTCGGTGCAGCAGAAAACAACACTGTGTAGCCCTATCAACAACTGAAGCTGAGTATGTGGCCTTAGGAGAGTGTGTAGCTCAACTTTTGTGGATGATGCATACACTTAAGGACTTCCAGCTCAACTACACCCAAACTCAAGTATATATTGACAATATAAGTTCAATTAATTTAACTAAGAACCCAATCCAACATTCAAGAACCAAACATATAGAAGTCAAACATCATTTTGAAAGAGACCATGTAGCCAGGGGTGAAATAGTACTTAAACATATTGACTCTAAATCCTGTAGGACCGGTGCCGTCGATAGAGGGGGGGGGGGTGAATATCGATCGTCAAACGCTTTCGTAAATCTTTCGTAAGACTTCTGGACTCAGAGCGTTAGTGCAGCGGAAACATAAAAATAAAACAAAAGAAAACAAAACAGGGTACACAGCAGGTTTATTTACTTGGTTCCCAACCCCCCAGGGTCAGTACGTCCAAGGCCTATGTACTCGGCGTTGAGTCCACTAGTAGTCTCCTTTCCGGAATTTCCGAAGGTGGAGAAACCCGACTTACAGTGCAATTTTTACAAACAAAATTATTGAAAAGTAACTACAGTAACTTTAAAAGCAAACCGAATACAACATGTGAAGCTCGGCCGATCTGGACCTCCGAAGTGCCGCGCACTTCCTCCTGGAGCACCCGGTCACAGAACCTCTTCTTTAGCGCGTTGTCGTTAGTCGGAACGATCAGATTCGCAGTTAGAATGTGTATTTGAAGCAGAGGGGTCGAGACCCCTTTTATAGCACTCCTGGGGGCGCCCTGGTCGCTGGGGGCGCCCCGGAAGACTCGGTCAACACTTATCCTTGCGCCTACCTCGCCGCAGGGGATAAGATCTTTGACCAGGGCGCCCCGGATGCTCCGGGCACCCCCGTGGAGGCTTATCCTGTGTTCTGGCTTCGAAACAGCAAAACAGCTACTAATCAGGGTGCCCCGGACGCTCCGGGCGCCCCGGTTGACACCTATCACCCTGCTTCACGAAAACTGCCATTTTACTACTGCTTGGGGGGGCCCCCCTTGCTGGGGGCGCCCTGGCTGCATGGGGGCGCCCTGGTTGCTGGGGGCGCCCCCAACACTGGGGGCCCCTGGCAGCCAGTTTTCAGCCTTCTTTATTTGCTTGCTTTGTCTTCTTCTCTTGGTACCTGCAAGATATATATATGCCAAGCAAGTATACATGAAATATTAATCTTACGAACTTGGTTCAGACTTCAGATTGGCACGCAATCCTAGGTCGAACCGACGCAAACTCTTACCCCCGAGAAAGCGCCTTTCACCTACTCCTTTCAGGAGACGGTTGCCGCCCGGTCCTTCGGGTGGACTTTTGCCTAGCCGCCCTTCTCTAGGTCTTGTTTCCCTGACAGCCCTTCGTCAGGTGTCCAGCAGCCCTTCGCTAGGACTTGTTCCCCTGACAACCCTTCGTCAGGTGCCTAGCAGCCCTTCGCTAGGACTTATTTTCCTGACAGCCCTTCGTCAGGTGCCTAGCAGCCCTTCGCTAGGTCTTTTCTTTCTGGCAACCCTTCGCCAGAGCCTAGCAGCCCTTCGCTAGGTCTTTTTCGTTCTGGCAGCCCTTCGCCAGAGCCTAGCGGCCCTTCGCTAGGTCTTAGGGTTTCCATGCCTAGCTTAACTAGGACTTTTCTCAGGCTTAGGTGACTTCTCCTTCGCTCCCCTTCGTTTGTTCAACATATTACTGACTTAAGTACATTGTCAAACATTAAAACACATAAAGGAGAACATCATTGATGCAACTTACCAACAATCTCCCCCTTTTTGATGTTTGACAATAACTTAAGTTAGATTGGTTTAAGGGGCTAAATTACTATCCTTGGGATAGAAAAACTAAAAGGTATAGGTTTTGGGAGAGTAAAAAATTTTCTAACTGAAAAAAAATTCTAACTTAAGCACTCTCTCCCCCTTTGTCATGCATCAAAAAAACTTGCATCAACAATAAAAAACTTTGAATTTTTGTTTTGAAAATACTTAGTGCAATTTTGTTTTTAAAACAATTGCATAAATTTGAAAAATGCTCTAGGTTTAAAATATAAGTACTTTGAAAAGATGATTTGTAAGGAGTGCAAGTACTTTTAAAAGATTATTTAAATCCCTTTTTGAAAAAATATAAGTATATTTTTTGAGAAATTAAGTACTTAACAATACATTTGAAAATATTTTTTTTTTTTCAAAATTAAGAATATTGGTTTTGAAAGACATAAGTACTTTTTTTGAAAATATTTTACTTGATTGAGTTTCTTTTCCAGTCTGACACCATCCTAGGAAACCTTGTTGACCACAAGGGCATTTCTTAAGTGTCCTGGAAAGTTTTCAAACAAGTAAATATTATTATAAATTTTTAAGAAAAATAATAATATTTCACAATGTATGTGCTGAAAAACTGAGTGAATTTTGAAGATCTAATATTTTACTTAACTTGGTCTATTTTCCAGTCTGACACTATCCTAGGAAACCTTGTTGACCACAAGGACATTTCCTAAGTGTCCTGGGAATTTTCCAACCTAAGTAACTATTATTTCAAAATCATTTCATAAGTCACACAAATTTTAACAAGTGGTATTTTGAAAAACATAGATTTTTAGTATTTTAAAAGCATGTAATTGAATAATTCTTTTAATTTGACCTCCCCCTAAACTTGACTCAGTCCTGGGAAGCTTGTTGACCACAAGTACTCTTCCTTTGAGTCATAAGGTTTGATTCAAATCAAAGGAATTTTCTAATAATAAAAAATAGTTTAAGACTTGAAAAAATTTGACTCAGACTCCCCCTAAATCTGACACATCCTAGGAGTCCTTTTTAGATTATGAAGTGGACCTTCCTCTGTGTCTTTAGGGTTTATCAGAATCAAAAGAACAGGTAAACATTTGATTTTTACAATAGGTAAAATCTTTTTCGAAAAGCCACAAGTGATAACGATTAAAGCATGATTTTCAAAAAGATATTTTCAAATAATAGTAATGTTTTTAAAGTGCATTTTGAAAAATATGAAAAGCACTCCCCCTGCATCAATGCCGTTTGACTCTATCTAAGTGCCCTAAGGAACTTTAGTGCTGTCCTAAGAGGCTTGTGTCTAATTGCGTGAGTCAATCAATTTTTGAAAATAATATACCTTTTTAAAAAATGTGTAATATATATAATCAATCAGACAAGCATGAATTTCATAAAAACATTATTATGTTAAAGCTCTATTTTGAAAAATATATTTTTAGGAAAATATTCTAACAATTTTGAAAAATATTTCAATTCATTAGTCCTTAACATCTCACCCATTTTAGATGTATCAATACAACAAGCATGATTGCCTTATAGGTGTATTGTGAGATGCTTGAATCATTTTCCATTATTAAATCTAAGATTTAATTGAAATTTGTGTTAGATTCGAATTTGACAAAAGATAATTTGAATTTGAATTTCAGAAATTGGCTTCCAGGCCTTGGCGAGGCACTAGGCCTTCTTTGGCCGTAGCCTTATGGGATCATCCACCCTTTCCTTGACAAAGCCTTTTAATGAAATTTCATTTTCAAATTAAATTAGGTCATTTTCTGATCTAACTAGCTTGGGTCTTGAATCGATAGCTTCGGCTGGTTTCACCAGTCTAAAGAGACCAAGTAGAATTGATCTTATTAGAGTTGGTTTCCCCAACGTACTATCATCTCACCTCCTCCCAATACTATGTTGCCAAATTTCAATTATCTTTTTCTTATGACCTTTCTAAATTATGCATAAAAATTAAATATGAATGACATGTCATATATTTTAAAGGAAAATAGCAAATGCATGGCATGACAATTATGCATGAGTCAAACAAGTCAAGACATTTTATTTTTGTTTCTAAGAATGTATCAAATTCTCGATTTGATACATATCGTGTGAACCTGCGAATATGTCAACCCACTTTGACATATTTGATTTTATTGAATTAATTGTTACGGTTTGGGTAAGGTTTTAGTTTGGTTCAGGTTTAAGTGATTTAAGATTGGATTTAGTTGAATTAAAATTGAGTTAATTTGAATTTAATTGAATTAAAGTTGAGTTAATTTGAATTTAATTGAAAAGTGAATTAATTTGAATTAAAGTCAATTTATTGAATTAATTTGAATTAAGGTGAATTAATTGAATTAATTTGAATTTAATTGAATTTAAGTGGATTAATTTGAATTATTTGAATTTAATTGAATTTAAGTGGATTAATTCGAATTATTTGAATTTAATTGAATTTAATTGAATTTAAGTGGATTAATTTGAATTATTTGAATTTAATTGAATTTAATTTAAGTGGATTAAATCGAATTTAATTGAATTTAATTGATTTTAAGTGGATTAATTCGAATTTAATTGAATTTAATTGAATTTAAGTGGATTAATTTGAATTATTTGAATTTAATTGAATTTAATTGAAGTTTAATTGAATTAAATTGATTTAATTGAAGTTTAATTGAATTAAATTGATTTAATTAAAGTTAATTTGAATTAAATTGATTTAATTGAAGTTTAATTGAATTAAATTAATTAAAGTTAATTAGATTAATTAAAGTTTAATTGAATTGATTAGTTTAATTGAATTAATTAAGATTTATTTGAATTAATTAAGATTTAATTGATTTAATTTGATTAATTAAGATTTAATTGAATTAATTTGATTAATTAAGATTTAATTTTGAATTAATTAATATTTAATTGATTTAATTAAGATTTAATTGAATTAATTAAGATTTAATTGATTTAATTGAATTAATTAAGATTTTTTTGAATTAATTAATATTTAATTGAATTAATTAAGATTTAATTGATTTAACAGAATTAATTAAGATTTAACTAAGGTTTAATTAACAGTTGTGGGTTTAAATTCATCATTTTCATTATTTCGAAAATTTCTTCTTCGTTTTTATTTTTCTTTCCGAATTTTTCTATTAATTTTGATTTATTTGATCCTTTGTAATTTTCATTAATTATGGCCCTAATCTTAGAAAATTCCATTTCCTCCTCAAAATCAATATCCTCAAAGTGTGTGGAGTAAAATGGGCCACTAGTTAAGATTTTATAGTAGTCTTCAGGATTATCTATAATTAAATTATTATCAAGAATAAAATTATTTTTATCCTCAGAATAATTTTCAATTAAATCATGTTTATCCTCAGAATAATTTTCAATAAAATCATGTTTATCCTCAGAATTATCCTTAAGATTTTCAAATTCAAATTCGGAGTTATCCTTAGGATTAACTTTTTCTGAATTAAAATTGTCAGTAATATTATCAGAATTGATTTTATCAGAATTATTATCAGCATAATTATCAGAATTAATTTTATTAATTTCTGAATTTATATTTTGAATTAAACAATTAATTTCTGATATTTTTGTCATATCTTTATTTTCTAACTTATCATGCAAGAGGCTAATTTTATTATGCAGTAATTCTAATTTATCAGAAAAATTAACTAAATTATCACAAAATATTGCAGGAAAAATTTTCGGAACATAAATTTTCCGTACCTTCGCCGGACACTTATTTTTGTAGTGTCCGTACTTCTCGCATTTGAAGCATTGTACATGTTCCTTGTTCTTCCGGACTCCTGGCGCTGGTACCTCCTTCGCCGCCGGTGGTGTAGACCGAGTCTTACGAGTAGGGCAGTGATTTTTATAGTGCCCTCTCTCCCTGCACGTGAAACAAATAATATGCAATTTAAAATTAGACATAAAAAAAATTGTACCTGATTCACCCCTGGGCTCCCCCTCAACTCCTGGCGTCGTTGCTCCGTCGGCGGTTAGTCCGGTGAAGAGCGGCTCGGCTCTGATACCAATTGTAGGACCGGTGCCGTCGATAGAGGGGGGTGAATATCGATCGTCAAACGCTTTCGTAAATCTTTCGTAGGACTTCTGGACTCAGAGCGTTAGTGCAGCGGAAACATAAAAATAAAACAAAAGAAAACAAAACAGGGGACACAGCAGGTTTATTTACTTGGTTCCCAACCCCCCAGGGTCAGTACGTCCAAGGCCTATGTACTCGGCGTTGAGTCCACTAGTAGTCTCCTTTCCAAAATTTCTGGAGGCGGAGAAACCCGACTTACAGTGCAATTTTTACAAACAAAATTATTGAAAAGTAACTACAGTAACTTTAAAAGCAAACCGAATACAACATGTGAAGCTCGGCCGATCTGGACCTCCGAAGTGCCGCGCACTTCCTCCTGGAGCCTCCCGGTCACAGAACCTCTTCTTTAGCGCGTTGTCGTCAGTCGGAACGATTAGATTCGCAGTTAGAATGTGTATTTGAAGCAGAGGGGTCGAGACCCCTTTTATAGCACTCCTGGGGGCGCCCTGGTCGCTGGGGGCGCCCCGGAAGACTCGGTCAACACTTATCCTTGCGCCTACCTCACCGCAGGGGATAAGATCTTTGACCAGGGCGCCCCGGATGCTCCGGGCACCCCCGTGGAGGCTTATCCTGTGTTCTGGCTTCGAAACAGCAAAACAGCTACTAATCAGGGTGCCCCGGACGCTCCGGGCGCCCCGGTTGACACTTGTCACCCTGCTTCACGAAAATTGTCATTTTACTACTGCCTGGGGGTGCCCCCCTTGCTAGGGGCGCCCTGGCTACATGGGGGGGCCCCCCTGTGTGGGCGCCCCCAACACTGGGGGCCCCTGGCAGCCAGTTTTCAGCCTTCTTTATTTGCTTGCTTTGTCTTCTTCTCTTGGTACCTGCAAGATATATATATGCAAAGCAAGTATACATGAAATATTAATCTTACGAACTTGGTTCGGACTTCGGATTGGCACGCAATCCTAGGTCGAACCGACGCAAACTCTTACCCCCGAGAAAGCGCCTTTCACCTACTCCTTTCAGGAGACGGTTGCCGCCCGGTCCTTCGGGTGGACTTTTGCCTAGCCGCCCTTCGCTAGGTCTTGGATACCAAGCATCCCTTCGCTTGGTGCCTAGCAGCCCTTCGCTAGGTCTTGTTTCCCTGACAGCCCTTCGTCAGGTGCCCAGCAGCCCTTCGCTAGGACTTGTTCCCCTGACAACCCTTCGTCAGGTGCCTAGCAGCCCTTCGCTAGGACTTATTTTCCTGACAACCCTTCGTCAGGTGCCTAGTAGCCCTTCGCTAGGTCTTTTCTTTCTGGCAACCCTTCGCCAGAGCCTAGCAGCCCTTCGCTAGGTCTTTTTCGTTCTGGCAGCCCTTCGCCAGAGCCTAGCGGCCCTTCGCTAGGTCTTAGGGTTTCCATGCCTAGCTTAACTAGGACTTTTCTCAGGCTTAGGTTACTTCTCCTTCGCTCCCCTTTGTCTGTTCAACATATTACTGACTTAAGTACATTGTCAAACATTAAAACACATAAAGGAGAACATCATTGATGCAACTTGCACCAACAAATCCAACTTAGCTGATATATTCACAAAACCCCTACCTGAATCTGAGTTCAGTTCACTAAGAAGGCAGTTAGGATTGTGCTCTGTAGAATAGAGAAACTCAATTTTTTTTACTGCTCTACTTGTTTGTTTAAATTGTTTCTAAACATAGAATTTGAAAAACTATTTTACTTAATTTCAAAATCAGTTTTCACTTTCGACTTAGTTTTATTTTCATTTCAAAATTACCCCTTTTCAAAACTAGGGCTTTTTCGAAAATGTACTTAGCCTAGGCCCTAACTCTAGAACTGCATGCACCTATAGACTTAGAAGCCAGCATCTCACAAGCACCTTAGGGTGCTTTTGATTGATAACCTAGAAAGGGTTGAGATGCTTAGGTCTCTGCCTTAATTCAAGATGCTTTAAGTCAGTGCATCTGCAGTAATTGGGGCACTAAATACAACTTACACTACAATCAAGTTAAGTGTCAAGTTTAGAAAATCTAACTTGAACAGAAACACTTAACTTGACTAACCCTAGCGAAAACTACTGCTTATAACAGTTAGTAAGTAGCTAAATGGGTTAGACAGGTCCCTACAAGGAAAAGTTAACTGATTTGGTCTAAGTCTTGGTTCAGTACAGCAAAATCATGTTTTTTTTTGCAAATTAATATCTATCTGTTTTTTGATATATGGCAAAGGGGGAGAGATAGGAAAGGAGAGAAGTAAAATTTTTCCTTCTCAAAATATTTTTCAAAAAGTTAGCTACTGTTCAAAGCTTTTCAAAACATTTCTAAAAATCTTATAAGTACTTTAAGCTTAAAATGTTTCAAAAATTCTTATAAGTACTTTAAGCTTAAAATTTTTCAAAAATCTTATAAGTACTTTAAGCTTAAAATTTTTCAAAAATCTTATAAGTACTTTAAGCTTAAAATTTTTCAAAAAAATCTTATAAGTACTTTAAGCTTAAAATTCTTCAAAAATCTTATAAGTACTTTAAGCTTAAAATTTTTCAAAAATCTTATAAGTACTTTAAGCTTAAAATTTTTTTTCTTCAAGCTTAAACTTTTCAAAACTTTTATAAGCTCAAGTTTTTCAAAACTTCCTAAGTAACTTAAAGTTTATAACCCCACGAATTGGTGAGGGGGAGATTCCTTCCAGGGGGAGGGAACAAAAGTTAAAACTTTTTCATGTTTTACTTAAACTTAACTTTTTGAACTAGGGTTGCCATAAATCAAAAAGGGGGAGATTGTTGGTGCAGAATGCACCAAAGTCAAACCTGTGTTTTGATGATGGCAACAGAGGTCAACAGTTAAGTCTTACTTGTTGTCTAACAAGTTACTCTAGTGTACAGGAAAAGCCCTAGCGAAGGACTGTTAGGCACTGGCGAAGGAATGCCAGGGCAAAAAGCCCTAGCAAAGGACTGCTAGGCACTGGCGAAGGAATGCCAGAGTCAAAAGCACTAGCGAAGGAATGATAGACACCTGGCGAAGGAATGCCAGGGTAAAAAGCCCTAGCGAAGGACTGCTAGGCACCGGGCGAAGGACAGCTCGGCATCCAAGCCCTGGCAAAGGACCGCCAGGTAAAAGTCCAACCAGAGGAACGGTTGGCATCAGGTAAACTCTCCCGAGAGGAGTAGGTGAGGACGCGTTCCCCGTCAAGGGAACAGTAGGCGTCGGTTCGACCTAGGGCTCCATTTTGGAGACCAAAGTCAGAACCAAGACAGCTAAGGCTGTATAAACTAACAAATAAATGATTTCTTTTGTTTTCGGACTAACCCTGGATGTAGGACCAAAGGAACGTGTGTCTGCAGCTCAGAGAGCCTCAAAGGAGTGAGGCAGCAGCTGAGTAGGGCGCCCCCAAGGTGAACAAGAAACAAGTAAAGCAAAAAGGAGTTCGGCTAACTACTGGCCGAGGCGCCCTCTGCATCCAGGGCACCCTCAGCAGCCAGGGCGCCCTCAGGAGCGCGCCAGCAAGGCCGATCAACTCTATCCAGCCGAGAAGACCGTGTGGAAAAAGTCAACTAAGGCGCCCTCAGCGACCAGGGCGCCCCAGGGTCAAACCTCATCCCTAATGCAGCGGGATAAAGCTTGACCGAGAGAATTAGGGATCGAGTGACACGTGGCAGGGAGCCCCTGACGTCCAGGGCGCCCCTAGGTGCTATAAATAGCACCCCTCGACCCCAAGCTTGAATAACACTTCAATTCAACGCCTCAAAGCTCTTCTGCTCTCGCGCTTTGCTCCGGAAACCATCCAACACGAGCCGACGACGTCCTGCTGCTCCGAGAAATTCGATCTACTCCGGACGTCGGTAAAGAAGAGCGTGTTTTGTTTACTGCACTTAATTTTTCTTTATCAAATTATTGTAAATTGTTTGCGCCTATATAGAATTGCCCAAAGTAAACGGTCAACGACCGTGGGCCTTGGAGTAGGAGTCGACACAGGCTTCGAACCAAGTAAATCGACTGTGTCTGTGTGCTGTGTGTTTTTAAGTTTATTTTTCTGCTGCGTACGTGCTCTTTACGAAAATCCGAACGATTTCCGATATTCACCCCCCCCCCCCCCTCTATTGGTTTTCTCGATCCAACAAAAAGTACTCTTTTTGAAAAATATATTTTGAAAAAGGTTTAAGGAAAAAAATTGTGTATCAAAGCTTATTAGTTTTGCAAAATCATGAATCAATTTTGAAAAAGTTTTTTTTTAAATATCAAGTGTTACTTAATAGAAATATAAAATGATAGGGAACAAGTAACACATTATTAAATTCTTAAGCAAGGATTAATGCTAAAGAACAGTTTGTTAAACCAAGTTGACATTTCTATTAAGTCCAAGCTTGATATGCAAAACTTATAGCATTTAATCAAGATTAATTAGTTTTTCTAATATTTTAATCCAGGACAACCAACCAAGATGGATAACTATAATTTATATGAAAATCCAGTTTTTACAATGTATGTTGATAGTTCATTTAATCACTCTTGGTCAAACTTAAATATGGATGCATGCTTAAATAACATAATTAATTCATGCAAATTAATTAATTCAAACTTCAAAAAATTAAGACACGAAAATGAAACTTTGAAAATTAAAAGTGATATACTAGAAAATCTAATTAATAATTTTGCTAACTTAGAAAAATCCAGAAATTTCTCCTCACTATGACTTTACTTAAAGTTTTATTTGCTATTCATAGAACTAGAAATGGTTAGATAAGGACCTGATTAATTGAAACTTGAACAACCTAGTATTAGGACAAGGTTTGATGAAAGTACGTTAGGGAAGCCTGACTAAGGAATCAAGTAGGGTAAGGAGTACTCTATTTGGTCTTTTTAGTCCGGTGGAACTAGCCGAAGCTACCTCTCCGAATCCTAAGCTAGTTAGACCAGAGTATCTCAAACAATAATTTGAAAATGATCTTTCTTTAAAAGACTTTGTCTAGGAAAGGGTTGTTGATCCAATAAGGCTACGACCAAAGAAGGCCTCTGTGCCTCGCCAAGACCTGGAAGCCAATTATCGAAACTCACTTTTAAATTATTATTTGTTAAACTCGAATCTAACACAAGCTTCAATTAAATCATAGTGTTAACATAAAATCAAAGATAAAATTAATGCATCTCACAAAACAGTTATGGATATCCTGTTTTGTCACTTAGAAATAGGTGAGATGCTTAGGACCTAAAAGTTTAGTCCAACCCAACCAACCTTACAAACTGAATCAATTTCAAACTTTTAAAACTCAAATTTAATTCAATTAAATACTTTTAAAATTAAAATTTAATTCATCTAAATACTTTTAAAATTCAAATTTAATTCAACTAAATACTTTTAAAATTCAAATTTAATTCAACTAAATACTTTTAAAATTCAAATTTAATTCAACTGAATACTTTTAAAATTCAAATTTAATTCAACTGAATACTTTCAAAATTCAAATTTAATTCAACTGAATACTTTCAAAATTCAAATTTAATTCAACTGAACAACTTCAAAATTCAAATTTAACCCTCTAAATTAATTTTGAAATCCTCAAAAATCAAATTTAACTTTTTAAAATAAGAGTTAATGTTTCAAACCATTGTACTTAAAATTAGGAATTTATTTCTTAACAATTACTTCTTTCCTTTGCCATTATACAAATTCTTGAAAAATAAGCATGGCAAAAAGTCACCTTGGGGATTACTTAGGATATTTTAAGAAAAATGTCTGTAGTCCAGGCTCTAATATGTATAGTGTTTCGAACTTAAGTTTTTTTAAAACCTTCTATTTTTTTCTTGAAAATCATTTTTTTGTTCTCTATATTAACCTTTTCAAAAGGGAGAAAGAAATTATGTTTCAAATCATTAAAACACATTTTTTGTTTACTTCTCTTTTTGTTTGAATCAAACCCTAAGACTCAGAGGAGGATTAACTTATGGTCAACAAGCCTCCTAGGACTGTGTTAGGTTTAGGGGGAGTTCCAAGTAAAAGAAGTTTAAAAATATTATGTTTTCAAACTATCACTGATGTTTTTCGAAAACTATGCTATCATTCAAAATATGTCTCTCAAATACTCAGTTTTTTTGAAATGTTAATTCTTCAAAATTCATTTTAAGAATTGTGTTTGATTTCCCTTTGATTTTGACAAACCCTAAAGACACAAAGGAAGTCTACTTTATGATCTACAAGGACTCCTAGGAAGTGTCAAATTTAGGGGGAGTCTAAATCGAAAGAAATTATTTCTGACTATTTTTTTCAAAATTATTAGATAATTCTTATAATTTGAATCAACCTTAAGACTCAGAGGAAGATCGCTTGTAGTCAACAAGCTTCCTAGGACTGGGTCAAGCATAGGGGAAGATTAAATTAAAAGAATTATTGAACATTTTTCAAAATTATATGTTTTCATGCACTGTTAAAATCCTTTTGAAAACTTAAATAATTTTTCCTTCAAAATACCATCCTGTAAAATCATTTTGCATATATATACCATCACTTTCAAATTTTTACGTGACTTTGGAATACTTTTAAATTCTATTTAGAATACTTCTGAAAATAATACGTACTTGACTTTGAAAAATTTTTCAGGACATTTAGGGAAATGCCCTTATAGTTAACAAGGTTTCCTAGGATTGTGTCAGACTGGAAAAGAAACTAAGGCAAGTAGAGTATTATGTTTTCAAAATAACATTGTTCAAAAGTACTAATACTTTTTCAAAGCACTAATGTTTACAAAGTACGAATATTTTTTAAGTGCAATACTAAACATGTTTCAAAGAACAAAATTTTCAATCGTTTTCAAAGTGAAAATGTATTTCAAATTTTCTTTTGCATAACTTTTTTTAGTATTCTTCAAAATGTACTATTTGTTAAATAAAAATATTTTTAAGAGAGCAATCTTTCGAAAAATCTTTTCTAAATGAAAGTTTTTCTAAGGCAATAGTGTTCTAAGTGCTTTAAAATTGGTCTAAGCATTTTTCAAAGTACTTTCAAAATTTCTAAAGAACTTCAAAATTCTCTAAGTGCATTTGTTTTGAAAATAGTTTTATTCCTACGTAAAATTTTCCTTAGTAAACAAAGTTTGTCTGAGCAAAACCTTTGGAAAAGTTTGGCAAATGTTTCTAAGTAAAGTTTTCTTAGTAAACAAATCTATGTTTTGGCAAAAACTTGTCCATTTAAAGATTTTTTTAAATAGTTTTAAATGCACGAAATATGTTCCAAGGAAATTTTTCTACATGTGCAAAAGTTGAAACTTTTTTAAAGGAAATTTGTTTTCAAAATGTTGGCTAACTAAGCAACTGTTAAGTTTTTCTTGAAAATTATGTTGCCAGCTTTTGCAAGTTTTTTTAAAATATTCTAAAATATAAGGAGAAGAGTTGTCACATTAAGGGGGAGCTTCATGCATTTTTAGAACATCCATTACGTTGAACATCATTTTTTTGAAAAATTATGAAATCCATTACTTAAAGTTATTTTAGAAAAACTCAAAAATCCCTCTTAGATATTTTGTTCATCCATGAAATTTTTTTTGATATATGTCAAAGGGGGAGAAAAGGTCAAAGTTAAGTATTTTATAACACAATACTTCAGGGTTGCAGGGAAAATAAAAATTTTTTTCCAGTTCAAAACTACTCACTGCTCAAAATAAAAAAAAATTTTCAGTTCAAAATAAAAAAAATTTTCCAGTTCAAAATAAAATTTTTTTTTCTCACTGCTCAAAATTGATTAGTCTTAACTGTCTTTCTTAAACTATTATAGTCTTGCTTAAACTGCTATAATTTTTACTTAACTTTGAATTGTGTTGCCATAAATAAAAAAGGGGGAGATTGTTGGTGCAGGAAGCACCATATCGAACCTTGTTTTGACATTGGCAAAGGATTCAAAGTTAAGTACTATTTGTTCTCTAAATACGTTTACTCAAGTGTGCAGGAAAGTCCTAGTTGATCTAGGCAATAAGTCCTGGCCGCGGGCTGGGCAACTAAGTCCTGACATAAGGTTGGGCAATAAGTCCTGGTCGTGGACTAGGCACTAAGACCTGCCTGAGGGCTGGGCACCGAAGACCTAGTTCGAGGAATTGGTCACTAAGACATGGCCGGGGGCTGGGCACAGAAGACCTGCTCGGAAGGTGGGCACTAAGACCTGGTCGCGGATTGGGCACGAAGACCTGGTGAGTAAAGCTGGGCAAAAGTCCAACCGGAGGAGCCGATTGGCAAAAGGTAAATTCTCCTGAGAGGAGTAGGTGAGGGTGCGTTCCCCGTCGAGGGAACAAAGGCGTCAGTTCGACCTAGGGTTCCATTTTGGAGACCCGAAGTCAGAACCAAGACAGCTACGGGTGTAAAAAATTATCTAACACTCTTACCTTGTTGTTTTGGAACTAACCCTAGATGCAGGACCGAAGGAACGAGTTTCTGCAGCTCAGAACGCCCCAAGGGAGAGGGGCAGCAGCTGGGCAGGGCTCCCTGGAGGTCCCGGGCGCCCCCAAGGTCAAAGCAAACAACCAAGCAAAGAGTTGCTTCGAAACTGCTCTAAGCAGGGTGCCCTGGAGGTCCCGGGCGCCCTGAGTCAAAGCCAAGAAATAAACCGAAGAAAAAAGAAACTGTGAAGCTTGTTGACCAAGTCAAGCAGGGCGCCCCCAGTGTCCTGGACGCCCCTGTTGGCTCCGAGCCCTATTTTGAAGGGATAAGGGCTGACCGAGTTTCAGATAGGGGTTTGTGGATCCAGAGGCACGTGGAGGGCGCCCCCAACGTCCAGGGCACCCCCAAGTGCACTATAAAAGGGGCTCGACCCCCATGGCTTCAAAACACACTTGTCCAACGCCTCAACGCTCTTCGCTCAAACACTCTGCTCCAAAACTTCTGATCTCAAGGTCCTAGCACCGATGACGACCCTCCGCACGAAAGTACAATCCACACCGGGCGTCGGTAATGAAGAGTTAAATTGTTCTTTTTACTGCACTACTACTGTACAAATCTTTGTAAAACTTTGCGCATTATAGAATTGCCCATAGTAAACGGTCAAGGACCATGGGCCTTGGAGTAGGAGCCGGTCGCGACTCCGAACCAAGTAAAAACGCTTGTGTTCCTTGTGTGTGTTTTCGCTGCGTATTCTCTAAAAGTTTTATCCGAAAAAGTTTTCACAATATTCACCCCCCCCATCTATTGTGTTTTCTCGATCCAACAGAACCATGATCGGTCTGCTGGACCGTTCAAATATCGTGGGTTCCTCACTATGACCGATCAGGATGCATCCTGATCGGTCAAGGAGTGCCCCGATCGGTCCCCAGACCGATCAGGCCACAACCTGATCGGTTGGGTGACCGATCAGTGAGATTTGGCTGCGAAAGCTGGGGAATCCCAGCAATGCTGTGGATCGATCCGATGACCGATCCACGGTCTATGATTTATGAGGGTGACCGATCACAAGAAGGTCACGATTCCAGATTTCTCAGTGTGGATCGATCAGGCTGGAGCCTGATCGGACTGAGACTATCCTGATCGGTCCGGTGACCGATCAGGGCCATCTCTGATCGGTCTGGTGACCGATCAGTACCTGACAGCTTTAATTCAAAATGTGCTCTGAACACTACTAATTTCGCTCTGATTTTCCTTGCTATCACTGATGTAATTTTGATTTCATTTGCTAAACCTCTGTTAAGTGTGCAGATGATAGGGATGGATTCAAACACTAAAGGAGGGTCAATGGGAGTCTTTCCCTTGAGCAGGTTTGTCTGTTTCTTCTTCTCAGGTTACAAAGGATGGCGCGGGCTGGCAATGGCTGGAAGCTGACGAGCTGACCTGGGCTTTGCTGGAGAGATCAGTGAGTCCAGAAGAGGTCAGGAGTAGCTGAGGCTGTTGCAGACAGGATGGTCAGCAGCTAGGAGCTATAGAGGCGCCTGTGACCTGGGTTTTGGGCAGACACTTAAGAGCTGGTGGCGAAGATGAAAGGACTCTTCTTTTGCTACAACTCTTCATCTCTTGCAACAACTTTGATCATCCAGAAGCTCAAGCGACTCTTGTATACACTCTTAAGGTTTCAGTTGGATTTACGACTTGAGCACTGAGAAGGTTGTGAAAGCAATGCGAGGCGATCAACAAGCAGATGAGGAAGAGCTGAGTGAAGGCTCTTGCCGAGGTTGTGCTGGGTTGTGAGTGTTGTCGTGTAAGCGCTTCACCTTCTGCTTGTGCTCTGTAAGTCCTTGTGTCTCTGTGCTTCATTTCTTATATCTGTTGAGACATTGTGTGGAGAGGTTACTCCACCGAGAAGGAGGATTCATCTATCCGGATTTCCCGGGGCTTGATCTGTCGATGATCAAGGGATAACCAACCCACGGGCACGCCAAGGAGTAGGGGCAAGTTATCCACGAACCTTGTATAATCTTGTGTTAGAGTTTTTGATTGTGTTTTGATTTCTGCATCGCTAGTTTCTGTTTTTTATTTCTTCCGCTGCGACTAACCTTCAAGTGCAGAAATCTCTAAAAGGAGAAGAGTTTTGTGTTTGGCTATATTCACCCCCCCTCTCTAGCCATCCAAGCACCAACAAGTGGTATCAGAGCTTGGGGCTCTACTCAAACGGATTAACACCCGAGAGTCAGCAACGATGGCTTTGAGAGAAGGGTTTAGCACAAACCTACCTCCATTCTTCGACGACACTGATTTTCAATATTGGAGGTCAAAGATGGAGTATTACCTCAAGACGAACATCTCCATGTGGTTTGCTGTCAAGGAGGGTTTTCCCATCCGAAGGATAATGAAGGAAAAGAGCTCGAGTTCTTAAGGTGGTCGACTGAGCAAACTCGCAAGGGGGAAGCCGATGCCAAAGCCGTGGTCACCTTGCAATGTGGGATGACCAAGGAAGAGTTGATCAAGGTTGGCCCCTTCACCTCTACTAAGGACCTATGGAACAAACTCATTGAGCTCCATGAGGGAACTCAAGATGCAAGGACTGCCTAGAAGGACCTCCTTGTCAGCCAACTCTAGAACTTGACAATGGGAGAAAATGAAACTGTAAGTATGCTTCATTGTCGGTTCAAGGAGATCTACAATGGCCTTCACTCCATTAGCGAGAAGGTAGAAAACCGAGACCTTGTGAGGTATGTGCTCAAAGCTTTTCCGAGGAATACTTTGTGGTCATCCATGGTGGATGCCTACAAAGTTCCAAGGATTTATCTTTTGTTAAGTTAGAAAATCTATTTTGTGAAATGGAACTTCATGAGATCTCTAACCTACACCCAAAGGAGAAAGGGTTTGCTTTTGTGGCAGATGACAGGAAGAAGAAAAAGAAGGAGAAGAAGATGGAGGAGGAGGAATGTTACTGTCACATGGCTTTCATGGCCATAGAGGATTCAAATGATGAAAGGAGTGATACTGAATCAAGGGACTCCTCAACCGCGCCTTCATCATCTTTGGATGATGAATTTCTCCCGAGTTAGACAAATGTTATAGAACAATAGCATGCCTAACTAAGTTGCTTAAAAAATCTAAGAACAAGGTCAAACTATTGAGATGGGAAGTAGAACAATTAAAATCCTCTAGGGTTGAGGATATTGATGATTTGCATGATAAGTTCCTTGAAAATGAAAATAAGGACTTGAGGAGCGAAGTTGAAAACCTCACGAATATTCTTGAGAAATTTTCAATTAGCTCCAAAACCCTAGATATGGTCCTTAACTCCCAAAGGGTGGTTTACAACAAGGCCGGTATAGGTTACCGACCTAAGGAACCAACCTTTGTATCATTAATGTTAAGAACCCATTTTAGATCATCAAATGATTCTAGGGTTCAAAAAGCTAGAAAGAAATTGACTAAGGCATGGGTGCCCAAGTCCCTCATTGTTGATGCTTTAGGTCCCAAAATTTGGGTACCCAAAACATCTATCTTTAGAATTGTATAGATTTGATTGAGGGGGAGCATTCTATCAACATGGTTTGTTGATAATGGGTGCTCCAAATAATGATCGGGGGAAAATTATTTTTGGATACAAATTTACTATGTAAACATGTGTGGGGTTGATGATACGAACTTGAATTAGAAATATGAATTGCCTAGGATGTTTAGCCTCATTATTGCAAGTTTTGTGGTTATGGTAATCTGAGATCTAAGTTAGAATAACTTTTTTTTCTTATGATATATCTTAGGTTTAAGTTTTCCTAAATATTTTTGGAATTGAACCTAGCTTAGTGTGCCATGAGTTTATTGTATGAATACATGCTAAAGAACAAGGATTAACACATAGTGTGTACTAATAAGGCATCACCAAACAAAGAACATGAGCTTTAACATTCACTACATAAGTTCTTTGATTTAGTGCCCTCTTTGTATCAAACTAAATTAAGGTTCTAAGACTTAGGATATATACACATGTATCCCCAACATCTAGCTCATCACATTCAAGCTTACCATGGTTTTCGAAATAACACTTTAAAACTTAGTATGTATGGGTTTTACTCTCAAGTTATATTGTCATTGGAAATGTGTTATTCATGAGTATTAATTTTCTGCTCAAATGGTTTTATGCAAACCTGTTTTGGGATTATAGACTTAAAAGACATATATTTTGAACTCACATAAAACATGTTGATGCAAACGTATACATGCCTATTTTAAGAAGTTTAACCCCCAAGGAAATGAATGTCTTTGATGGTTTGTCCCTTTGATATGAAAATATACATTTTGGTTAAGGGACCCCATGTTTAGAACCAAAGTAATTAAATCTAATTGAGTTAGGGTTTGGGAAGGGTTTAGAGTTGAAACAAACCTATTTCTGAAACTGATCAGTTTTAGAAAACCTTCTGTATCAGACCTGATCGGTCCACCGACCGATCAGGACTCATCCTGATCGGTCTGGTGACCGATCAGACCAATTCTGATCAAGGAACTCCCTAATTGATCCAAAAACTACTCAGTCCGATCATCCGATCGATCCCCCATCATCAAATTTGATGAATTATCAATCGAACTGAGTATTAGGATGATGGTTAAGATACTTGGAACAAAACCTAATATTGATTCAATACAAACCCATGTTGGAATTTTTGAAATTCATATGAACGGGTTGGTTGAATCATGTCTCTTGATCCTTCATCTCTTGGTCCTTGATGAGGAGTAACTGTCAGTCAAGAAACCCAAACCATGGTTTAGAAATTTTTCTGAAATACCAACTATCGATGAAATCTATACCCCTGTTATGAAATTTCAATTGTTAATGCAGTCTGATCTTGAACAAATCATAATTATAGAAATTTTTCTGAAAATTGATCGTTCATGGATAAATCAGAAGTTTTTCTATATCCATCATCAGTCTGGTGAAGTTGCATTACTACTTGTCATATAAAGCATATACATGTTTGACCATCATATTATTCTGTATATGTTTTTATGTGCAATTCAAGATTAACCTTTCATTATTTTGGATTTGGTGAGAGACCCTCGGTTAAGGGGGAGGTATATTTAAACTTAATAACGATACCCTTTTTGATGTTTGACAAAGGGGAAGAAAATGATTGATTAAGTTTAGGGTTAATTATTGTAGGGGGAGGATCTTGGTTCCCTTATGATAATTGAAATGACATCAATTGATCTAATACCTAAACTTAAATCGGGGTTGTCAAACAACAAAAAGAGGGAGATTGTTGATGCAGTCTGGCCCGATTGTTGTTTTGGTGATGACAACGATTTAAGTATGGTTGAATGAATTCGGATGAAGTCCAGGTGGATCGGGAGATCGCACGCTGGCATGAGAAAAGACCTAGTGGGACTAGGCACACCTAGTGGGACTAGGTGATGTGGAAAAGACCTAGTGGGACTAGACACACCTAGTGGGACTAGGTGAAGTGGAAAAGACCTAGTGGGGCTAGGCACACCTAGTGGGACTAGGTGAAGTGGAAAAGACCTAGTGGGACTAGGGACACCTAGTGGGATTAGGTGAAATCCTAGCTTGGGAAGCTAGGTTGATTGAAATCCTAGTGAGTGAAGCTAGGTTGAAATCCTGGTGAGTGAAGCCGAATCCTAGTGAGTGAAGCTAGGTGATTGAAATCCTAGTGAGTGAAGCTAGGTTGAAATCCTGGTGAGTGAAGCCGGGTCCTGGTGAGTGAAGCCAGGAGATTGAAATCCTAGTGAGTGAAGCTAAGTTGAAATCCCGGTGAGTGAAGTCGGGTGACCGAAACCCTGGTGAGTGAAGCCAGGTCCTAGTGAGTGAAGCTAGGTGTAATTAAGTCCCAGTGAGTGAAGCTGGGCACGGAGTCTTGGTCCGGGGGACTGAGCACGATTCAGAGAAGGCTAGGTAGCCCGTTCTCTTGACTTAGGGTTGGATTGGAAGCCTCTGGATCGGTCTGGTGACCGATCAGGGAGATTGGCACAAACTCCTGTTATGGATCGGTCTGGTGACCGATCCAGAGAGGGCTGATCGGTCTAGGACCGATCAGAGAGAGAACAGAGAACCCTTGGTTTGGCTTCTGTTCGAGTCCTGATCGTTCTGGGGAACGATCAGAGAGGAACCATGATCGGTCTGCTGGACCTATCAAATATCACGGGTTCCTCACTATGACCGATCAGGATGTATCCTGATCAGTCAGGGAGTGCCCTGATTAGTCCCCAGACCGATCAGGCCACAACCTGATCGTTCGGGTGACCGATCAGTGAGATTTGGCTGCGAAAGCTGGGGAATCCCAGCAATGCTGTGGATCGGTCCGGTGACCGATCCACGGTCTGTGATCGGTCAGGGTGACCGATCACAAGAAGGTCACGATTCCAAATTTCTCAGTGTGGATCGATTAGGCTGGAGCCTGATCAGACTGAGACTATCCTGATCGGTCCGGTGATCGATCAGGGCCATCTCTGATCGGTCTGGTGACCGATCAGTAGATCGCAGCTTTAATTCAAAATGCGTTGTCAGAGTTCTGATCGCGCTCTGAACATTACTGATTTCGCTCAGATTTTCACTGCTATTACTGATGTAATTTGATTTCATTTGCTAAACCTCTATTAAGTGTGCATATGACAGGGATGGATTCAAACACTCAAGGTGGGTCAATGGGAGTCTTTCCCTTGAGCAGGATTATCTATTTCTTCTTCTCAGGTTACAACGGATGGCGCGGGTTGGCAATGGCTGGAAGCTGACGAGCTGACCTGGGCTTTGCTGGAGAGATCAGTGAGTCCAGAAGAGGTCAGGAGTAGCTGAGGCTGTTGCAGACAGGATGGTCAGCAGCTGGGAGCTGCAGAGGCGCCTGTGACCTGGGTTTTGGGCAGAGACTTAAGAGCTTGTGGCGAAGACGAAAGGACTCCTCTTTTGCTACAACTCTTCAGCTCTTGCAACAACTTTGATCATCCAGAAGCTCAAGCGACTCTTGTATACACTCTTGTGGTTTCAGTCGGATTTGCGACTTAAGCACTGAGAAGGTTGTGATAGCGTTGCGAGGCGATCAACAAGCAGACGAGGAAGAGCTGAGTGAAGGCTCTTGCCGAGGTTGTGCTGGGTTGTGAGTGTTGCCGTGTAAGCGCTTCTCCTTGTGCTTGTGCTCTGTATGTCCTTGTGTCTCTGTGCTTCATTTCTCATATCTGTTGGGACATTGTGTGGAGAGGTTTTTCCACCGAGAAGGAGGATTCATCTATTCGGATCCACCGAGAAGGCTTCTATTGACTCTCCTTGAGTGTTTGAATCCATCCCTGTCACCTGCACACTTAATCAGAGCATTAGCACAGCATATCAAGCATAGAATCAAGTATCAGAGATTAAGCGCAGAGAATCAGATGTGTTCAGATGCGATCAGAGCGTCTGACAGTGCATTTTGAATTAAAGTGATCGATCACCGGACCGATCAGAGAACCTCCTGATCGGTCACCAGATCGATTAGTGTGGGTTCACACCGATCAGGCTCCATCCTGATCGGTCTCCAACGCTCAATCAGAAATCACGATTTCTCCGGAACTCTCCAGGACCGATCCCAGGCTGTGGATCGGTCACCAGTCTGATCCACCCCTTTGCAGGGCGATTTCTTAGCTTCGTAGTCCAACCCTCCTGATCGGTCAACAGATCGATCAGGGCATGCTCAGACCGATCAGGCTCCATCCTGATCGGTCATAGTGAGGAACTCGCGATACTTGATCGTTCTCCAGAACGGTCTGAACAGTGTTCCAGATTGGTCACCAGACCGATCAGGAGCAGATCAGTAAGGTTCCCAAAAACCTACTGGATGCTCCCTGATCGGTCACCTGACTCATCAGGAGCAGAGCAGCAGGGGAACTCAACTCACTTGTGGGCTCCCTTATCGGTCACTAGACCGATCAGGAGCCGAGCAGAGAGTGAAACGCATACTCCCTGATCGGTCACCAGACCGATCAGTCATCGCTGGATCGGTCACCGGACCGATCCACAAAGGAGCACCGTGCCAACTTCCCTGATCGGTCACCAGACCGATCCAGGGACTCCAACCTAGCCCTCCAAGCTAGGGATTCATCCAACCTAGCCCTCCAAGCTAGGACCTGACCCTCCAAGCCAGGAATTCATCAACCTAGCCCTCCAAGCTAGGACCTGGCCCACCAAGTCGGGATTTCATCAACCTAGCCCTCCAAGCTAGGACCTGTCCCTCCAAGCCGGGATTTTTTCACACCTAACCCTCCAAGTTAGGACTTTTCACACCTAGCCCTCCAAGCTAGGATTTTCCACACCTAACCCTCCAAGATAGGACTTTTCACACCTAGCCCTCCAAGCTAGGATTTTCCACACCTAACCCTCCAGGTTAGGACGTTTCACACCTAGCCCTCCAAGCTAGGATTTTTCCACACCTAACCCTCCAGGTTATGACTTTTCATAACTAGCCCTCCAAGCTAGGATTTTCTCACACCTAACCCTTCAGGTTAGTACTTTTCAACACCTAGCCCTCCAAGCTAGTATTTTCTCACACCTAATCCTCCAGTTTAGGACTTTTCAACACCGTGCCTAATCCCCGATCAGGATTTGATCATAATCATAATCAACCTAAACTAGAATCGGTGTCAACACCAAAATAACAATCAAGGTCAGACTGCATCAAAAATCTCCCCTTTTTGTTGTTTGACAATCCAATTTTAAGTTTAGGGATTTGAAATCAATATTCTCAAATTTCAGAATCATAGGGGAATCAAGATCCTCCCCCTACAACATGATCATCCTAAACTTAACCAACCTCACTCTCCCCCTTTGTCAAACACCGAAAAGGGTGTAGACGGGTTGTAAAGTTTAAACATACTTCCCCTCAACCCTAGGGGTATCCCAAAACAACAAAAGATTTGATATAATTTTGAAGGCATATGAAAACATATGATAAATATAAGGCATGACAAAACAATCATATGATCATATGAAGTCGTAAGCATAGCAATGCATATTAAGGTATACATGATAATAGCAATAAAATAGTATCGCATAACAAGGCATACATGATGATAGCAATCATACGAACAATCATAAAAACCAACAATAAGCATATAAGTCAGAGGCATACATCCATAGAGTCATACAATCCAAATAGTCAAATAGCATCAACCCTCAGTGGGGTCATCGTCCGATGAATCATCAATACATATAACATCCCCTAGTGGTGTGCTGCTGGAGGTCGCAGCTCTAGGAAATGTATGATGGTACCACTCCTCATACCACGTCTCCTACAGTGAGCAGATCCCAGAAACGTCGGATGCTAGAGCGTCTAGTCAGCGATCGAAGGACCGAAACTCTTAGCTGACCTCCTGTTGATATAACTCAGAAATATGTAACTCACGCTGCATCGTCCGCTCTAGCTCCGAAACCTGCCAACGGAGGTCAGGATCCCACTCATCGTAACCCTCAGCAACAGCGGGCGACTCCTAATCAGGGGCTGCTCCCGGTAACTCCCCCACACATCGCTGATCCTTCCACCTCAGCCCCTGTGGTCCGACAACAATGCTAGACTGGGCCAACATGCGACGATCAAGTCGACAGTCCTATCGACCCATGGGTACAATGCTGCCCTGTGAAACGTCAATACCAACCGACTCCAGCTAGGCAGTGATGATATGGCCAAACGACATATAAACTGTCTGACCGTACATCTGACTGTGGATAATGATGGAGAAATAGACGGAAGTCACTGGGTCAAAGTCTAACTGTCGATGCATCCCGTAGAGTATCAAGCAATGGAATGGGTGAATTTCATCTAAGTGCTTTGTAGTAGTAGGGATGAGACAATTAGTGATAATCTTAAACAAGACATAATCTATGGGGGAAAGGCAAAGAGCAGCAAATGTAGGAAAGTGACTGGTAACCTCAACGAGATCCCTCGACCTGGGATAACCGAAAAAGTACTCATGGATAGAGTCAGGGGTGACTCCATTGAAGGGAATCAGTAGAGGGTCTGGAAGATAGGGGTAGAGAGAAAAGTCATTATCTGATCGGCGACAGTCAAGGAAAGAAGTGAAAGCCGATAGATCAAAAGTAAGGTCGATACTGGCGACATGGGTCCTCCACCCTGAACCCTCTCCACTGACCATGTTATTATAAAATTCAGATACCAAATCAAAGTTGATTGGCCTCTCAAGTAAAAGAATGGATTGAAGTTCATAGTGTTCAATGATTTGTCGTACTGTTGGACAATGTTCGTAAATGAAGGTTTGGTCCACAGTTCGACATGGCATGAGTTTGAAAGTGTGCCATTGAAAGTCTAGTGCATAATGAATATTTTGAAATCTGGTATGTGGAGGTGGGGGAGGTCTACAAGGCGGTGTAGATGATGAAGGGTCTTTGCCCTTTGAGCTTCCCTCCACGGGTTCCTTATCCTTGGATGATTTTCTAAAATGAGTTTGAATAAATCATGACAACAGATTTGATCAGGATTAGTGAATCAGACATCGATAGGATCATGACACAAATTGATAATCAAGCCACAGATTGAAGGATCACAAGATCAATAAAGAAATGGTCATGGTATAGAGTAATCAAGGTAAGCCATTAAACAAAATAGTCATAACCCAAGGAATTGATCAAGTGAGATGAGGTTTAATCAGTAGCATGACAAGGAAAGGTCACGGCAGAATCATAGGGTCACGTCACAAGACACACCACAGCACAAAATGAAGATCATGATTAGCATAAACTCATAATCTATGAACTGATCTGTAAGGAAAACTGACAAAAATGCTTACTTAGGTGCCATTGTCGATTTGTTTGGAGAAAACACTCTCTAAAACTTGCGCAAGAGAGAATCGCAGCGCAGTGGTAGCTTACGACTAGTAGTTGTTGAAAACACCAACAGCAAGCAGAAGAACTCTCACGCAGGGAGGAGATCGTGAGAAGCCACGCGCAAGGAAGAAGGAGACGCAGGAAGAGCTCTAGCACAAGATGAGGATGCACAAGAAGTTAGTTTCGGCGCTAGGGCTTGGGAGATGAGGGGGTTCGGAGGAATTAATCGGTTGGTGGATCGTTCCACCAACCGCAATTTAATGCGATTGAACAGATCACCGTTCGATCTGGAAGTGCCCAGACCGATTAGGCTCTGGCCTGATTGGACTGGCCTGGTCCTGATCGGTCGAGTGACCGATCAGGCAGGCCCCTGATCGATCGGTTGATCGATCAGGAAGCGATCAGTAGGTTTGGAGGTTTTTCCGTGAGCCCCCTGATCGATCTGTGGACCGATCAAAACAGGATGCCAGATCAGTCCGGGGACTGATCCAAGCCAACACAGAATGTTTGGTCAATTTTTCGTGATGTGTTCTGTGACCCCTCTGATCGATCTGTGGACCGATCACCACAGAGGGTGCCAGATCGGTCCGGGGACCGATCCAGACCAACACAGTGGGTTTTGACAATTTTTCAGACAGGAGCTGGATCGGTCCGTTGGACCGATCAGACATACTCCTGATCGGTCCGGTGACCGATCAGGCTTCCTGAATTTTCCTAATATGATATGAAACTTTCAGTTTCAAACTTTCAAGTGATTTCTGACAAGATCTGATGAGAGTTATCGATATTAGAAGTGGTCCCTTGAGTAAAATTGATTCCTTAACCAGGATCAAAGGTCCTTATGGGTTTACAAACACTTTGCTCCATTCAAGTGGAGTCAAACTCAATCAACAAACATCCACTCAATTTCAAACAAGTTTGTATCAAATTCAAGTCTCCAATCAAGTTTCCTTGATTGGAATGTCCAAGTATGATCATGGAGCCAAGTACACATATGTTATGCATTGGTTTTCCCCATACTTGGTCACCGAAGTGATTTTTATCTTGTCAACCAAATTTCTCAAGGGATGCAATGACATTTCGAGAAATTTAGTTGATCCTAACATCTCACCCAATTTCTAGCAAACAAAAATATTTTGGTAAACCTTATAGTTTGTGTGAGATGTCCCCAGGTTACCCAATTGTTGCCCAATAATTCTAAATGATCATCAAGGGTTTTGAATGCATTTTAATGTCTATGAAGCGGGACACATTCCCAACTCCCTTCTTAAGAAGCTAAACTCATTTTCGTGGAGTGGTTTAGTGAAAATATCTGCTACATTTGATTTGGACTCTACATATGAGAGTACAACATCTCCTCTAGCAACATGATCTCTAATGAAGTGGTGACGTACTTCAATATGTTTGGTTCTAGAGTGATGGACCGGATTCTTGGTTAGGTTAATTATGCTAATGTTGTCACACAACACTTGCACACCCTTGTAGCTTAATCCATAGTCCTCTAGAGTATGAATCATCCACAACAATTGCGATATACTCTCTCCCATGGCGATATATTCGGCATCAATCGTGGAGAGAGCAACTCAATGTTGCTTCCGACTTGACCAACCAATTAGAGATGATCCGAGGAATTGGCAACCCCCACTTGTGCTTTTCTGGTCCAACTTGCATCCAGTATAGTCGGAATCGGTGTAGCCAATTAGGTCAAAAGATTCGGTACGGGGGTACCATAGAGCAACCCCTATTGTGCCCTTAAGGTATCTCAAAATTTTCTTGACAACAACTAAGTGAGATTCCTTGGCACAAACTTGATAGCTAGCGCACATACCCACAGCAAAAAGTATATCAGTTCGACTAGCTGTGAGGTATAGCAGACTACCTATCATGCTTCGATATTGAGTCAAATCAACAGGTTTACCACACTCATCATTGTCTAATCTTGAGTTTATAGCCATGGGAGTGGTTACCTCTTTTGAATCACTCATATTGAATTTTCGAAGCATCTCTTGAGTATATTTTGATTGGTGCACATGGATCCCATCTCGTGTTTGTTTGATTTCAAGTCCAAGGAAGAAAGTCAACTCTCCCACTAGACTCATTCCAAATTCACTCTCCATGTGTCCAATAAACTCATTTAAATAGCCCTTGTTGTTTGAGCCACAAATTATGTCATCGACATATACTTGGGCTACAAAAATATTGTCATCATCTCTACGTAGAAACAGTGTAGGGTCTATTTGGCCTCTGACAAAACCTTTTTCAATTAGGAACGTCGACAACCGCTCATACCAAGCTCGGGGTGCTTGTTTAAGGCCATAAATTACCTTCTTGAGCTTAAATACGTGGTTTGGGAATTCGGTACTCTCAAACCCCGGAGGTTATTCGACATAGACCCCTTCCCTTATTAAATGATTTAGAAAGGACGATTTGACGTCCATTTGATATAGCTTGAAACCACGATGGGCTGCAAATGCAAGCATCAATCAGATGGACTCTAATCGGGCCACGGGAGCATAGGTCTCATCATAATCAAGGCCTTCGACTTGACTGTAGCCCTTGGCTACTAAGCGTGCCTTGTTTCTTATGATTTCTCCCTTATGGTTCAATTTATTTTTGAAGACCCATTTGGTTCCAATATTGGTGGTCTTCTTGGATCTAGGGACTAAGTCCAAAACTTGACTTCTTTCGAATTGACCTAGTTCATCTTGCATGACAATGATCCAATCGGGATCATTTAATTCTTCATCAATTTTCCTAGGTTCAATTTCGAAAATTAGGGCAACTTCATTAGCCTCATTCCTAAAGAATGATCTAGTCTTAACCCCATGATGGATGTCTCCAACAATTTGGTCTTGGGGATGACTAGAGGCTAACCTAGTTGTCCTTGGTGTTGGTGGTGTTTCTTGAATGGTTTCACTAGACACTAGCTCAGCCTCAGGATCCGGCTGATATATGTGTTGTCTAGGCTCACCGTCATCAGACTCATCACCATCAATAACATTCGGACTTTCATTCAAACCTAGTTTCCTAAGTTCGAATTGAGCCTCATCGACATATTCTGATTGATCATTTGCTTTTGGAATTTCTTCAAAAACCACATCAGAAGATTCTTCAAACAATCTAGATTTCTTATTGTAGACTCGGTAGGCTTTGCTAACAAGGGAGTACCCGACCAATATCCCTTCATCAGCCTTTGCCGTGAACTTTCCAAGGTGGTCCTTGGTGTTTAGAATAAACACCTTACAACAAAACACCCTAAGGTGTTTAACCGTAGGTGGTTTTCCAAACCAAAGTTCATGGGGAGTCTTACCTAAGAACCTATGTAAGTAAGAAACGCATGACCAAATTACACCGATGTGGAATTCTGGAATCATTTGAACCCGGTTCATTTGATACATGTGAATCATGCTTAAAAGGCAAGATGACCAAATTATCCTTTTCCGAAAAAGGTAAACCAGTAGGAGAATTGCTTGGTCTAATACATACTGATGTATGTGGACCAATGTCAACTCTTGCACAAGGAGGCTATAGCTACTTCATTACCTTTATCGATGATCACTCACGATTCGAGTATGTGTTCTTAATGTAACACAAATCTGAAGCTTTTGAGAAATTCAAAGAGTTCAGAAGTGAAGTGGAGAAACAGTTTGGCAAAAGTATTAAGATACTTCGATCCAATCGGGGTGGTGAATACTTAAGTCAAGAGTTTCAAGATTATCTTAGGGGCAATGGGATATTGTCTCAATGGACTCTGCCATATACACCACAACATAATGATGTATCTGAGAGGCGTAACCAAACCTTGATGGACATGGTTAGATCTATGATGAATCATGCAACTCTACTAAAATCCTTTTGGGGCTGTGCGCTTAAGATAGCTATTTGTAGGATCGGGTTGGTCCGGCTAGAGGGGGGGTGAATAGACGGTTAAGAAATAAAACAAGAGGGCACTCGTCTTTAAGAAAAACTTGGTTGCAACTTGGTCGTTGCTTCCAAGACGGTTAACACTCAATCAGAAAATCTCCTTGTGGCGGAGAAGCCTTACAACTGAAGCACACTTAGACTTAAAGAAATTACAGAAAGAATTGAATTAATTGAGAAATACAAATCCTCTAAGTCTATTTATAGCCTAAGAGAATGAATCTGGATTGTTGATTGTTGATGACTTTTCTCTTGGTCGTTGATCCATGGATGTAATCTGGATGGTTGATCTTGGATGGGATTAACTGCATCCATTGGATTTGATTAAAGGATAATGTAATATTATCTTTTAAGAAATAAAGTTTTAATTAAAACTTTATCTTTCCGCTCGTGTTGGCTGTTTGAATTTCCATGTCACTGTTCTAATCTCTAAGTAGTAATATCGGAAACATTTTACAGCCATCACCCTTTATCCCAAATGGTAAGTGGTTTACCGTGTCACGTTGATGTCTCGAGTTTGATCCTTCTTGGCTCCAAATGATTTTGTCTTTTCTTTTGGGCATTGAACTAGTCTTTTTGAATATTGGCAACCTTTTAGTGCAATCACCCTTTATCCCAAATGGTAGTTGGGTTAGTGATTGTTGATGAGGTTTTGGGTTCGATCCTCCTTGGCACTAAATAGCTTTTTCTTTTCTTTTGGGCGCTTGGACTAGTCTTTTTGATTCTTCGTCTTCTGGGTGATTTCCGGCCAACCGAAGTTAGGCTCACCCGAACCCGACTCCGGCCTTTCGCCCCTCGAGTGTCCTTCCTCCCGGCTTCTCGTACCTCGGACACCGCGCATGTCCTTCTCGCTCCACCGGTGTACTCTTCAGCAGCTTCCGCGTCCCTCGGATTGTACTGAGCCCGTCGGCTCACTTCCCCGCGCAATCCTTCTCGTCCACTGCGTCTTACGCTTGACTTCCTCCATACCTAAGTTCCTGCACACTTAGCAGAGGGATTAAAACCAACAGGACCTAATCTAACTTGGTTGATCACATCAAAACCAACCGGGGCACCAACAATCTCCCCCTTTTTGATGTGCATCAACCCAAGTTTAGTTAGGGATAAATAACAAACAATAAAAATATTGTAACAGTATTAAGTATAAAAAAAATTTTGCAGCCATGTACATAACCTCCCCCTGAACATAAACTACTCTCCCTCTTTGATCACAGCAAAAATGGGACAAAAATAGGGAAAGGAAAAATATTAATATCAAACACCTTTTGATTTACTAATTCGAAATTTAATTTTTAAAATTCTAAAATTGACTTATAAAATTTAAAAAATTTGACAGATTCAACATCTGATGTAAAGATTCTAAAAATGTGGATCTGGTCAAAATATCCTTCTATTGATTTTTTTTTAAATAAAAATCTGATTTTAGTAAAATATTTATAGAAAATTGAAATATCAATTAAAAAATCTGAAATATTTTGTATACAACGATGATAGGTATATGGGGTTGTACAAAAAAAATTTTAATCTTAAATTCGATCAACAAGTCTAAAAATAAATTAAAACCCAACAGAATAGAATTTTTGAAGAAAAATATTTAAAAATTCAAAATTGCTTCAAATATTCGAATAAAAATTTTATTAAATTCTTTTAATTATATCTAAATCATGGAAAAATCAGATCTGAGAAAATAACTTTGTTTTCTATTTTTAATATTTAAGATTCAAATTTTGAACATAAAATCATGAAAATTCGAAACGTGTTAAAAAAATCTGAAAAAAATTCTTCGTATATAGACAACAAGATTATGCATTTGGAAAAGTTAGAGATACAATTTTTATTTAGTAACAATTAATCAAACTAAATTTCCTAATATATTAAAAATGTCAGATAATTAAGCACATATGTAATAGAAAGAAAAATAATCAACTTAAAATAGACTTTGGAACCCAAAATAAGTTCCTATCTACAGGGTTAATTAAAAATCTAGGAGGAATATAGTTCTTGGTCACTTTTCTAAGTTGACCCCTGTGATTTTTAACATACCAATTCAGATTTTCAGGATAAAAATTCTTTTTAGTTCTTAAACATGCAATATCATTTTCTAATTTTTCTACTAAATTTTTTAAATTTTCATTCTCTATTTTCAGTTGATCAGATAGATCAGATGAGCATGGAGTGACTAATTTTTCTTTTAATTCAGAGTTTGCTATTTCTAATTTATTCATCGACTTTAGCATAGATTTTAGTATAGAGTAAATTCGAGCAGGTGGAAGTAGGCATACCTCACTTACCGGGTCAGTTTCGAAGTTAGGGATTTCCCCTTCGTTGCTACTTTCTTCCGAGGTACTTTCTTCATCTTCATCTTGGTGACTTGCCATCAGTGCAAGTCCAACGAATTCTTCGCCTTCCGATTCATCTGACGAAGTCTCGTCCCAGGTAGCTTTTAGTGCCTTTTTCTTCTTTGGCTGGTTCTTGAGTTTGGGGCACTGATCTTTCAGGTGTCCCTCCTCGTTGTAGTTGTAACATCGGATCGTGCGTTTCTTCTTTCTCTGCACCTTTTTAGAGCGATTAGTATTAATGAATTTACACAACTTTCTTACCGCTAGTGCTGTTTCTTCATCGTCTGCTAAAGATTCTTCGTCGAGTTGGATCTTCCTTGTGTTCAGTGCGACGTTGTCTGCTTTTCTGTTCTTTTCTACAAAATGAGATTCATGAAGTTCTAGAATAGAAAATAACTGTTCTAACGTACTTACCTCTAAATCTTTTGAAATATAATATGCGTCGATTATCGAGGTCCATTCCGGGGTTCTCGGAAATGCGTTTAGCGCATACCTTTGTGCATCGCGGTTGGTCACCGTTTCTCCGAGATTTTCGAGGCTTGTGATTAGTTCTTTTACCTTAGCATGCAATGTCGCAACAGATTCTCCATCTTCTATCCGGAGATTTGTTAGTCGTCTTCGAAGAACATCTCGTCGCGCCAGCTTTGCCTCCGAGGTGCCTTCGTACAGTTCGAGAAACTTTTCCCAAAGTTCCTTCGCCGATTCGTACTTACCGATCCGATTGACATCTTGCTCTAGGAGGACGGTCAGCAGATGGAATTCTGCCTTTCCGTTAGCAACTGCGTCTACTTGCTCCTTATTCCAGGAGTCAGGATCCTTGATCTTTCCTTCATTATCATTTGGAGCTGCATAGCCATTTTTCATAATAATTAATAACTCATAATCAGTAACAAAAAATACCTGCATCTTCCGTTTCCATGCCGCGAACTCCCCCTCAAATTTAGGCGGGTATATTGCTGGTCCAACCATCTTAAAATTTGCTGCAGTTGGCGGTTAGTCCTTCTGCGGCGGCCTTGCTCTGATATCACTTGTAGGATCGGGTTGGTCCGGCTAGAGGGGGGTGAATAGACGGTTAAGAAATAAAACAAGAGGGCACTCGTCTTTAAGAAAAACTTGGTTGCAACTTGGTCGTTGCTTCCAAGACGGTTAACACTCAATCAGAAAATCTCCTTGTGGCGGAGAAGCCTTACAACTGAAGCACACTTAGACTTAAAGAAATTACAGAAAGAATTGAATTAATTGAGAAATACAAATCCTCTAAGTCTATTTATAGCCTAAGAGAATGAATCTGGATTGTTGATTGTTGATGACTTTTCTCTTGGTCGTTGATCCATGGATGTAATCTGGATGGTTGATCTTGGATGGGATTAACTGCATCCATTGGATTTGATTAAAGGATAATGTAATATTATCTTTTAAGAAATAAAGTTTTAATTAAAACTTTATCTTTCCGCTCGTGTTGGCTGTTTGAATTTCCATGTCACTGTTCTAATCTCTAAGTAGTAATATCGAAAACATTTTACAGCCATCACCCTTTATCCCAAATGGTAAGTGGTTTACCGTGTCACGTTGATGTCTCGAGTTTGATCCTTCTTGGCTCCAAATGATTTTGTCTTTTCTTTTGGGCATTGAACTAGTCTTTTTGAATATTGGCAACCTTTTAGTGCAATCACCCTTTATCCCAAATGGTAGTTGGGTTAGTGATTGTTGATGAGGTTTTGGGTTCGATCCTCCTTGGCACTAAATAGCTTTTTCTTTTTTTTGGGCGCTTGGACTAGTCTTTTTGATTCTTCGTCTTCTGGGTGATTTCCGGCCAACCGAAGTTAGGCTCACCCGAACCCGACTCCGGCCTTTCGCCCCTCGAGTGTCCTTCCTCCCGGCTTCTCGTACCTCGGACACCGCGCATGTCCTTCTCGCTCCACCGGTGTACTCTTCAGCAGCTTCCGCGTCCCTCGGATTGTACTGAGCCCGTCGGCTCACTTCCCCGCGCAATCCTTCTCGTCCACTGCGTCTTACGCTTGACTTCCTCCATACCTAAGTTCCTGCACACTTAGCAGAGGGATTAAAACCAACAGGACCTAATCTAACTTGGTTGATCACATCAAAAACCGGGGGCACAACAATCTCCCCTTGCATGTGCATCAAGAC
>JAGFNQ010001240.1:0-128264 GCA_024364735.1 Boesenbergia rotunda
GGACCGGGTGCATGTTGACATGAATGCGGGTTCGTAATTTTAAAATTTATTACATGCAGCGGAAGATTTAGCATAAATAATTTCCTAAATTATTTAACCACACATCTAAGCATGCAACCTAATATTGTGTAGACATGATCATATATTAAAATTTTGCAGAAAGTAAACTAATTTACTTAATACCTCGCGTAACTCGAAGGAAGGGACAAGATCCAACCGTAAGCGTCCCTTGGAAGCTCCGCCTCTATTCGCGTCCACGCCGAGTTTTCTTCGGGATGACTTCGCAAAGCCACGAGTTTTGTGCCGACAAGAACTACTAGATTCTCCCAAGGCACGACAAGAATACCAAGAGAGAGATGGGAAGACTAACCACCAAACGAAGAACGGAATCAAGATTCCGGGAGGAAGGAAGGAGTTGCGCCCGCTTCTTCTTCTTCTTCGGCAGCTGCTTGGTGGATGAAGCTCACGGCAACAAAGGAGTCCTCCTTTTAGGGCCGGCGGCACTAGAGGAGGGAGAGGGAGAGAAGGAGAGAGAGAGAGGGCTTATTTCTAGATCTCTTAGATTAATCTCCAAGCCTTGCCTTGGTTCCTTTATATAGTAGTCTCTCAATCGCCAAGTCTCCTTTTTATGGAATAAATTTTCATAAGAAATTTATCATATAAATTTTTCTATGAATTATTCCATCATGCCAAGTTTTTATCATAATTTAATTTATGATAAAAACAACCATGTCTCCCTTTTCTTATGGAAAGAAATTTCTTTATATAAATTTCTTTATATAAATTTCTTTATCATGGTAAATCAATCCATTATTGATTTTATAAAATAAAATAAACCAATCCATGGTTCATTTTAATTTCCATGAAAAATAAATTTCTTTATATAAATTTCTTTATCCATAATTTTATAAAACAAACCACGCTTGGTTTATTTTATAATTTGAACCAAAAATTCGGTTTTCCCCTTTTGTTGTGGCCGGCCAAACAAAGAGGGTGGGGACCCTCTTTGGCCGGCCAAACCCAAGCTAAAACCATACGAATTAAACTCATTTAATTCGTCCAATAAGTCTTCAAAAGACTTAGCCATTTTATGCTTCCGATGCGTCTATGAAAAATTCAGATTCGACTTATCTCTCTTGATCGGAAAATCCAATTTTCAACTCGTTTTAAATCCCTCGGATCACTCGTAGTGCGTATGACTAAATAGGCTTTCGATTTATGTTAGCCGTCTATAATCAACCAATTATAGAACGATCATGAGTGGCACCTAGTAGTACATCATGATCCCCAATTAATCGAAAGATCAACGGTTGACCTCAGAAATAATTCTGAAACCCTTCAGCAACTTTAATGAATCGTGCCTCATTCCCTTCACCATCTTATACCCACTTGGTTCAGGACACGGTCTATGTGTGTCAGTCCCCACTAGGCTGACTACGTCACACCTAGCCCAAGTAGTGTCTTTCTCGTCCAACGGATTCTAATTACTCTCATGTTTCTGAGAGATTCATACTCGAAACATGTGATGCTCTGGCCAGAGGCTTCGAGTAACAATCCGACAATAGGCCTTGGGTATACATCTCCTCGCAAGGAGTGGTGAATCCTTTGTAGGTTGTTCAAACATCTTCGGGCACTTCGGCTTATACCCAATCATCCTGGGTCCACACCTCCTTGGAGATGCTTGCTTAAGATGTCAAAGTATAAGTCTTCATGACCAAGATGACTTGAACACCGCAAGTCAAAGGAACATCACACTTAAGCTGCAGTAAGAACTTCATTGACATATCTATATGTAGATTACCATATGAAGTTTCACAGCCAGTCACTCCAATGAACTAGTTCCCTTAACTAGCATTCATGTTTATCTCCGGACATCCCAATGTCACCAGCCAGTGAGAATCAGCTGATTAGAAAATAACCCATGCTAGTCTCAACAGAATTGATAGTGTCTGTATTTATCAATTCATCGACTAGGGACAATTTCAATACTTCACAATTGCACATGTAGAGATAATCACTAGTTGTGAATTCATCACAAATTTTCTCATGCTGTGAATTGTATTGCGGACATTCAGTAAATGAGTTTAAGATCTCAATCAAATACATAAACATGTATACTCAAATAGTGAATATTCATTTATTAAAATAAATGATTACAATCATAAGGCGATTGCCTTAGGACACTTTTCTCATATCACTAACAAACTCCCACTTGGCCTAATGTCAATCGCTACGGTATCCAATACCACAGGCTCTAACATGACCCTCAAACTTGCTTTGAGGCAAGGCCTTAGTTAAAGGATCCGCTAAATTCCTTTCAGTGGGAATTTTCTCAATTTGTATATCATTCCTACTTATAATATCTCTGATCAGATGATAGCGGCGAAGCACATGTTTGGATCGCTGATGAGACCTTGGTTCCTTTGCTTATGCAATAGCTCCATTGTTGTCGCAATAAACCGGTATTGCTTCATCAATGGTTGGAACCACACCAAGTTCTGAGACGAACTTCTTGATCCAGACTGCTTCCTTTGCTGCTTCTGAAGCTGCAATATATTCCCCTTCCGTGGTAGAATCCGCTACAGTGTCTTGCTTGGAACTCTTCCAACTTATTGCGCCTCCATTCAAAATAAATACGTATCCAGACTGAGATTTGGAGTCATCCTTATCTGTCTGGAAACTGGCATCTGTATACCCACGTATTATCATATCACCTTCTCCATATATTAGGAACACATCCTTAGTTCTTCTTAAGTACTTGAGGATTATCTTGACAGCCGCCCAATGATCCATTCCTGGATCAGACTGGTATCTGCTTGTGACGCTCAGAACATACGATACATCGGGCCTAGTACATAACATAGCATACATGATAGATCCTATCGCGGATGCATAAGGAATCTTATTCATGCAAATCCTCTCGTCTTCTGTGCGCGGACACATAGACTTCAAAAGGTTGATCCCATGCCTGATAAGAAGGTAACCTTTCTTGGATTCCGACATGCTAAACCCTTTTAGCACTCGGTCTATATATGTAGTCTGCGAAAGACCAAGCAATCGTTTTGATCTATCTCTATAGATTCTAATCCCAAGGATATAGGTTGCTTCTCCCAGGTCTTTCATGGAGAAAGTTTTGGACAACCAAATTTTAACTGACTGTAAGACTGATATATCGTTTCCTATAAGTAATATGTCATCGACATATAATACTAGGAATACGACTGCACTCCCACTAACCTTCTTGTACACACAAGGTTCGTTAGGATTTTGTGAGAAATCAAACTCTTTGATTGTCTCATCAAAACGGATGTTCCAGCTCCTGGATGATTGCTTCAGTCCATATATGGATCGTCGAAGCTTGCATATTTTGGTTTTATCAACCGATGTGAAACCTTCAGGTTGTATCATGTATACATCCTCAAGCAGGTTTCCATTAAGGAAAGCTGTTTTCACATCCATTTGCCATATCTCATAATCATAATGAGCTGCTATGGCCAGGAGCATCCGAATGGATTTAAGCATAGCTACTGGCGAATAGGTTTCATCATAATCAATTCCTTGTTTCTGACGATATCCTTTAGCCACTAGTCTAGCCTTAAAGGTAACAACATTACCTTCCATGTCGATTTTCTTCTTGAAAACCCACTTGCACCCTATGGGCTTAATCCCTTCAGGTGGGTTAACCAAGTCCCATACTTGATTTTCGTATATGGAATTCATTTCCGACTTCATGGCTTTAAGCCATTTGTCCCTTTCTGAACTTTTCAGAACATCATCATAACTGATAGGTTCGTCATCGCTAATGAGTAACACGTCCTTCGATTTACTTACGAGAAATCCGTATCTCTCTGGAATATTGCGTGTCCTATCAGATCTACGAAGAAGTGGTGTTGTTTTAGGTTCAACTGATAGCTCATCATTATGAGTTATTGGTTGTGGGTTTAGACTAGGTGTCTCTGTAATGTCTATTGGATTTTCTTAAACTTCTTCAAGTTCAATACTACTCCCACTATTTTCTTGTAAAAGAAATTCTTTTTCCAGAAATACAGCATGCCTTGAAACAAACACCTTTTGTTCCAAGGGATGATAGAATTGGTAACCCTTTGTTTCCTTAGGGTATCCAATAAATAGACATTTATCAGACTTAGCATCCAATTTGTCTGATACAGTCCACTTCACATAAGCAGGACAACCCCATGTCTTAAGGTGAGTTAAGTGAGGTTTCTTACTATTCCACGTCTCATATAGAGTAGTAGAGACTACCTTGGTCGTGACTCTGTTTAGCAAGTAAACAGCTGTCTTGAGCGCATAGCCCCAAAAGGATTTTGGAAGAGTTGCATGATTCATCATGGATCTAACCATGTCCATCAAGGTTCGATTACGCCTCTCAGATATACCATTATGCTGTGGTGTATATGGCGGAGTCCATTGAGAGAATATCCCATTATCCCTAAGATAATCTTGAAACTCTTAACTTAAGTATTTACCACCCCGATCAGATCAAAGTATCTTAATACTTTTACCAAGCTGTTTCTCTACTTCACTTCTGAACTCTTTGAATTTCTCAAAATCTTCAGATTTGTGTTTCATTAAGAACACATACCCGAATCGTGAGTGATCATCAATAAAGGTAATGAAGTAGCTATAGCCTCCTTGTGCAAGAGTTGACATTGGTCCACATACATCAGTATGTATTATACCAAGCAATTCTCCCACTAGTTTACCCTTTCCGAAAAGGGTAATTTGGCCATCTTGCCTTTTAAGCATGATTCGCATGTATCAAATGAACCGGGTTCAAATGATTCCAGAATTCCACATCGGTGTAATTTAGTCATGCGTTTCTTACTTACATGGCCAAGACGACAATGCAATGTATAGGAGTCTATTTGATTATCTATTTGAGCACGTTTGTTGCTAACTTCAATATTGAAAACGTCACCGGATAAATCTAACGTGTAGATACCATTGCACAAAGTTCCAGTCCCAAAAAGAACACCATTTAAAGTTATGTAACAACAATTGTTACTAAAAGTTAAATGGTAACCCTTTTCATTCAAGCATGAAATAGATACAATGTTCTTTATTAACGAAGGAACAAAATAACAATTATCCAATTCTAAGACAAGTCCAGTAGAGAGCTTTAGCAAATATGTTCCAATGGCAATAGCAGCAATTTTTGCTCCATTTCCAACTTGCAAATTCGCGTCTCCCTTGACGAGTCTTCTTCTATTCCTTAGCCCCTGTATGCCATTACATATATGTGAGCTACACCCAGTATCAAGTACCCAGGTGTACGAGGAAATAGAGTGACATTCAATAATGAAGATGCCTGAAGAGGATGGGGCATCGGATGCCTTCTTCTTCAAGGACTTAAGATAAACCTTGCAGTTTCTTCGCCAGTGGCCCTCCTTGCCACAATGATGGCAAGTGCCTTTAGATGCTTTTTCAATCCTTTTGTCCTTAGTTAACTTATTGGTGTCCAAAATGGAACGCAAATTCAGAGAAGACATGATCAAGTGATTATCCTAGAAATATAAATTGAGGTTATGTGATGAGAATGATAAAGAATGCATCAATATACATTAATTAAATTCTATTTATTTTTCGAATTGAATAACCCTTTTTATCAATTCGGGAGATCGTAGAAACATCTCCAAATAGGTTGATATCCATCCATAGATAAGAACAACCATGGCTGTGGTCATCAAGTTATTCTTAGCTATGAAGGTAGGTAATTATACGATTACATATCACATATATGTAACTACCACTTTATGCTATCAACTAATTGAATGTTTGCATAAATCATTGGGTTGTTAACTCATTAACAAGTATGCAACAATATACATAGCACCCAACTGCACCTCTCTTTACATCGACCTTGGTTGTGGCACAACAAATCGATGCTCCAAGCTTAAGGCTGACCCATTAATCAAGAAATAGTTTTAATATGGTTGGAGCTCATTCAACCGTTTAGTCAGGCTTGGATGTGTCCAACAACCAAAACTAAGGATTGACCTCTGACTCCAACTATATTAATCATAAACTAATTCTATGGTTTGAACATGTTGAGGTTCAAGCCGGGCATGGATGTGTCCATCAACCCAAAAGAGAAACAAAACTCCTGTTCTGACCATATTAATGGAAGGTGTTGGCCTTAATATTTTGTAAGGGGTTTTGGGTCTCATCCTTTTCTTTCTAAACACATTCATAACATATAATTATGTCATGTACTAACGATTTTCTTAATAAAGTATGTATGTGACTTAATTTATCAAGTCTCATTAATTGAATTAGGAACCGGATTTCCTAATTCTAATTTCATACTTTATTCAAGGAATTGTTTTGGGAAACAATTTCCTAAATTGTCATAATCAATTTCGGAAATAATATGTTTAAGACTTTGATTTCTCTAAATCAAATCTTATTAAATTAAGAGACAGATTCCCTTAATTCAACCACATATTATTTACATGAAAATCTTATTTAAGAAAACTCTATAGAAAATAATTTTCTTAATTAATTTTGGAGACAACAATATGTAAAAGCATCACCTCTTAAATCAAATAAAGAAATTATCGTTTGAGAATCACCTCAAAATTTCTAAGATTTGATTACATATTTTATTTATGGACTAATTAATTACAACAAATTATTTTCTTTGGGTAGCTCCCCGAGGCTCAGATACCCAAAGAAAAGAAATTTGTTGTAAATCTAATTTGGCATACTCCCCGAGGCGTAACCAAATTAAACATGACAATTTTATTCAAAATAGGAAATTAAATTACAACAACTAACTTTAATTTGGGTGGCTCCCCGAGACACTCCCCAAAGTAAAGAATTTTGTTAATAATTTAAAACCAATTCGAATTTAATTGTCAATTAATGATCCATAAATTTGTCTAGACTTTCTAGAAAGAAAGTGCCCAAAATTGTGAGATTTCCATAATAGGTTTCCAGAATAATTGTAAGTTTCTGGTACAAAGAAAACATACATATTTCCAAAATTAGAAATTTTCCAAAATAAGAAATTTCCAAAATTGGAAAGTTTCCAAAAATGGGAAGTTTTCACAATTATCATAAAATTTCAGAAACTAGGATATTTCAAAAGTTTGCGAAATTTCATGAGGATTTCCAAACTTTGAAATTCCTAAATCTAAAATTTATCATAATTGGAAAGTTTCCATAATTGGAAAATTTTCCAAAATTGAGATCATGACAAAGTTTTTCGCAAAATAATTATATGATTATGTCGAACACTAACCGGCTCTGATACCACTGTTGGGACCGGGTGCATGTTGACATGGATGCGGGTTCGTAATTTTAAAATTTATTACGTGCAGCGAAAGATTTAGCATAAATAATTTCCCAAATTATTTAATCACACATCTAAGCATGCAACCTTATATTGTGTAGACATGATCATATATTAAAATTTTATAGAAAGTAAACTAATTTACTTAATACCTCGCGTAACTCGAAGAAAGGGACAAGATCCAACCGTAAGCGTCCCTTGGAAGCTCCACCTCTATTCGCGTCCACGTCGAGTTTTCTTCGGGATGACTTCGCAAAGCCACGAGTTTCGTGCCGACAAGAACTACTAGATTCTCCCAAGGCACGACAAGAATACCAAGAGAGAGATGGGAAGACTAACCACCAAACGAAGAACGGAATCAAGATTCCGGGAGGAAGGCAGGAGTTGCGCCCGCTTCTTCTTCTTCTTCGGCAGTTGCTTGGTGGATGAAGCTCACGGCAACAAAGGAGTCCTCCTTTTAGGGCCAGCGGCACTAGAGGAGGGAGAGGGAGAGAAGGAGAGAGAGAGAGGGCTTAGTTCTAGATCTCTTAGATTAATCTCCAAGTCTTGCCTTGGTTCCTTTATATAGTAGCCTCTCAATCGCCAAGTCTCCTTTTTATGGAATAAATTTTCATAAGAAATTTATCATATAAATTTTTGAATGAATTATTCCATCATGCCAAGTTTTTATCATAATTTAATTTATGATAAAAACAACCATGTCTCCCTTTTCTTATGGAAAGAAATTTCTTTATATAAATTTCTTTATATAAATTTTTTTATCATGGTAAATCAATCCATTATTGATTTTATAAAATAAAATAAACCAATCCATGGTTCATTTTAATTTCCATGAAAAATAAATCTCTTTATATAAATTTCTTTATCCATAATTTTATAAAACAAACCACACTCGGTTTATTTTATAATTTGAACCAAAAATTCGGTTTTCCCCTTTTGTTGTGGCCGGCCAAACAAAGAGGGTGGGGACCCTCTTTGGCCGGCCAAACCCAAGCTAAAACCATACGAATTAAACTCATTTAATTCGTCCAATAAGTCTTCAAAAGACTTATCCATTTTATGCTTCCGATGCGTCTCTGAAAAATTCAGATTCGACTTATCTCTCTTGATCGGAAAATCCAATTTTCAACTCGTTTTAAATCCCTCGGATCACTCGTAGTGCGTGTGACTAAATAGGCTTTCGATTTATGTTGGTCGTCTATAATCAACCAATTATAGAACGATCATGAGTGGCACCTAGTAGTACATCATGATCCCCAATTAATCGAAAGATCAACGGTTGACCTCAGAAATAATTCTGAAACCCTTCAGCAGCTTTAATGAATCGTGCCTCATTCCCTTCACCATCTTATACCCACTTGGTTCAGGACACGGTCTATGTGTGTCAGTCCCCACTAGGCTGACTACATCACACCTAGCCCAAGTAGTGTCTTTCTCGTCCAACGGATTCTAATTACTCTCATGTTTCTGAGAGATTCATACTCGAAACATGTGATGCTCTGGCCAGAGGCTTCGAGTAACAATCCGACAATAGGCCTTGGGTATACATCTCCTCGCAAGGAGTGGTGAATCCTTTGTAGGTTGTTCAAACATCTTCGGGCACTTCGGCTTATACCCAATCATCCTGGGTCCACACCTCCTTGGAGATGCTTGCTTAAGATGTCAAAGTATAAGTCTTCATGACCAAGATGACTTGAACACCGCAAGTCAAAGGAACATCACACTTAAGCTGCAGTAAGAACTTCATTGACATATCTATATGTAGATTACCATATGAAGTTTCACAGCCAGTCACTCCAATGAACTAGTTCCCTTAACTAGCATTCATGTTTATCTCCGGACATCTCAATGTCACCAGCCAGTGAGAATCAGCTGATTAGAGAATAACCCATGCTAGTCTCAACAGAATTGATAGTGTCCGTATTTATCAATTCATCGACTAGGGACAATTTCAATACTTCACAATTGCACATGTAGAGATAATCACTAGTTGTGAATTCATCACAAATTCTCTCATGCTGTGAATTGTATTGCGGACATTCAGTAAATGAGTTTAAGATCTCAATCAAATACATAAACATGTATACACAAATAGTGAATATTCATTTATTAAAATAAATGATTACAATCATAAGGCGATTGCCTTAGAACACTTTTCTCATATCACTAACAGTATCGTATGCTCTGAGCGTCACAAGCAGATACCAGTCTGATCCAGGAATGGATCATTGGGCGGCTGTCAAGACAATCCTCAAGTACTTAAGAAACACTAAGGATGTGTTCCTAATATATGGAGAAGGTGATATGGTAATACGTGGGTATACAGATGCCAGTTTCCAGACAGATAAGGATGACTCCAAATCTCAGTCCGGATACGTATTTATTTTGAATGGAGGTGCAATAAGTTGGAAGAGTTCCAAGCAAGACACCGTAGCGGATTCTACCACAGAAGCGGAATATATTGCAGCTTCGGAAGCAACAAAGAAAGCAGTCTTGATCAAAAAGTTTATCTCAGAACTTGGTGTGGTTCCAACCATTGATGAAGCAATACTGATTTACTGCGATAACAATAGAGCTATTGCACAAGCAAATGAACCAAGGTCTCATCAGCGATCCAAACATGTGCTTCGTCGCTATCATCTGATCAGAGAGATTATAAGTAGGAATGATATACAAATTGAGAAAATTCCCACTGAAAGGAATTTAGCGGATCCTTTAACTAAGGTCTTACCTCAAAGTAAGTTTGAGGGTCATGTTAGAGCCTGTGGTATTGGGTACCGTAGTGATTGGCATTAAGCCAAGTGGGAGTTTGTTAGTGATATGAGAGAAGTGTCCTAAGGCAATCGTCTTATAATTGTAATCATTTATTCTAATAAATGAATATTCACTATTTGAGTATACATGTTTGTGTATTTGATTGAGATCTTAAACTCATTTACTGAATGTCCGCAATACAATTCACAGCATGAGAGAATTTGTGATGAAATCACAACTAGTGATTATCTCTACATGTGCAATTGTGAAGTATTGAAATTGTCCCTAGTCGATGAATTGATAAATACGGACACTATCAATTCTGTTGAGACTAGCATGGGTTATTCTCTAATCAGCTGATTCTCACTGGCTGGTGACATTGAGATGTCCGGAGATAAACATGAATGCTAGTTAAGGGAACTAGTTCATTGGAGTGACTGGCTGTAAAACTTCATATGGTAGTCTACATATAGATATGTCAGTGAAGTTCTTACTGCAGCTTAAGTGCGATATTCCTTTGACTTGCGGTGTTCAAGTCATCTTGGTCATGGAGACTTATACTTTGACATCTTAAGCAAGCGTCTCCAAGGAGGTGTGGACCCAGGATGATTGGGTATAAGCCGAAGTGCCCGAAGATGTTTGAACAGCCTACAAAGGATTCACCACTCCTTGCGAGGAGATGTATACCCGAGGCCTATCGTCGGATTGTTACTCGAAGCCTCTGGCCAGAGCATGACATGTTCAGAGTATGAATCTCTTAAATACATGAGAGTAATTAGAATCCGTAGGACGAGAAAACGTTACTTGGGCTAGGTGTGACGTAGTCAACCTAGTGGGGACTGACACACAAAGACCATGTCCTGAACCAAGTGGGTATAAGATGGTGAAGGGAATAGGGCATGATTCATTATAGCTGCTGAAGGGTTTCAGAATTGTTTCTGAGGTCAACCGTTGATCTTTCAATTAATTGGGGATCATGATGTACTACTAGGTGTCACTCATGATCGTTCTATAATTGAATAATTATAGACGGCCAACATAAATCGAAAGCCTATTTAGTCACACGCACTACGAGTAATCTGAGGGATTTAAAACGAGTTGAAAATTGGATTTTCCAATCAAGAGAGATTAAGTTTGGTTGAGCCAAACGATAAGTCGAATTTGAATTTTTCAAAGATGCATCGGAAGCGTAAAATGGCTAAGTCTTTTGAAGACTTAATAGATGAATTAAATAAGTTTAATTCATTGGGGCGTGGCTTGGATGGGCCGGCCAAAGAAGGCCTCCATCCTCTTTGCTTGGCCGGCCACAACAAAGGGAGAGAACCAAGTTTTTGGTTCAATTTATAAAATAAACCAAGTGTGGTTTGTTTTATAAAATAATGGATGATATAAATTTTTATATAATAAACCAAGGTTTGGTTTATTTTTCATGGAAATTAAAATGAATCATGGATTGGTTTATTTTATAAAATCAATCATAGATTGATTTACCATGATAAGGAAATTTATTCCATAAGAGAGAAGAGACTTGATTGATTTTTATCATGAATTAAAATATGATTTTAACCATGATATAAAATCAAACTTGGCATGATGGAATATGTTATTCCATATTTGAGAGGCTTGATGGTTGAGAGGCCACTATATAAAGGACCCAAGGTAAGGCTTGGGTAATAATCGAAGAGACAAAGGCATAGGCTCTCTCCCTCTCTTTCTCTCCTTCTCTTCTCCCCTTCTTGTCGTGTGCCAACCAGCCCCAAGAAGGAGCACCAGCCGGCCATCTTTTTGTGGTTAGTCTTCCGACTTCTCTCTTGGTTTTTCTCGTCGCGTTCTCGGAGAATCTAGTAGTTCTCGAGAACACGAAACTCGTGGCTTTGCGAAGTCATCCCGAAGATACTCGGCGTGGACGCGAATAGAGGCGGAGCTTCCAAGGGACGCTTACGGTTGGATCTCGTCCCTTCCTTCGAGTTACGCGAGGTAATACGTAAATTAGTTTATGTTTCTGCAAAATTTTAAATATATGATCATGTCTACACAAGATAAAATTGCATGCTTAGATGTGTGGTTAAATAATTTGAGAAATTATTTATGCTAAACCTTCCACTACACGTAATTAATTTTTCAAATTACGAACCCGCATCCATGTCAACATGCACCCGGTCCCAACAAGACGATCACTCAAATTCGGGATAACAATACAGTGGTCGACGAGTATCTCATATTGCATGCGTAATTGGTCTAGGTCGCTGTAATGACCCTCTCTTACTAACTTTGACCTTATAGGGTCGTCACATTAGCTTTACTGCTGGGCATAAAAAAAATAAAAAAAAACTTAATTCTAGTTGGCATTGGCAGGATTAGAACCCTAGACCTCTTAGGTTGCAAGGCCCAAGCACTAACCATCAACCCTACAACTATTTTTCTTTTAAATTGGAACCAGTCGATTGATCTTTCTGTTCCCCCGGGCAGTCGACTGATACCTACATCAGTCGACTGATACGCCTGGAACTGCAATTTTCAGGTTTAGAAACACTGATCAAGTGCACGAATGCATTCTATTTCGACTACACAACAATATAACAGACTCATAAACATACAACCCACATAATTGGACTCAATCATACTCTATTTGCATGCATTTCAAACTCCAAATTAACTACTCAAACTTAAAGTCTTTGCGGAAGTAAACTACTAACTTAAATTCACAAATACTCATAAAGTTCTATTGTTTAGAGTTTAAAACACTAAACAAAACTCATCCCAGAGGATCTCACTCCATGGTTCCGCCGCCACTGACATGAATCATCCATCCTTGAGCCTCCTTGCCTTATATTTTTTTTTTTACCTTTATCTGCAATAAAAGGATGCAACTATAAACAATTTGCTTAGTAAGTAGATACCTAACTCACAAAACATGCATTCGATATAAAATATGTGCATGCTCACTTTGAAACATATGTAACTGAAAATGCTATTCTTTAATATGAAAAAATGCTCATGAATACATTTGGAGCAATTGCTTGTATTTGGAAACTTTGCTTGAACTGAAAATGCTTAACTTGCTTGAAATAAATACTTGCTATGGAAAACTTGAAACTTATACTCTTATACTTCATATACTTTAAAATAATAAACAACCTTTCTTTGGGCCCGACATAGTACCAATGCATGCATCCCTAATAGGTTTCGAGGTAGCTAGCTACTGAACCCTAATAGAGCGTCTACTAGGCTCGCCTAGATCTTATGGGCCTCAGCCCGGTACATGCCAAAAGAAGACCTCGGTCTTACAAAGTAATATACTTAAACATGTACTCATGCTTGTTCTTAAAATGCATAACTTAGCATATCCTTTGCACTTAAAAGTAATGTTCCCAAAACTTATTTTGAAAACACATCAAGACCTTGGTCTTGTTTCTTATCTCATTTCTCAGTCTCAAAACTCGTTCTGGGGCTTAGTAAGACCTCGATCTTACTCAGAACTTTTATCGTGCACCTTGCGTTTCCTATCTCCCCAAAACTTATTTTAGGGTAGATCAAGACCTTGGTCTTGCTATACTAAGATCACAACCACCAAGAGACTAAAAATCATGTTCTAAAATCAAACGAAAACTACTTTTACTACAAGTGAATGATCTACTTATATCCTTACGCTTCTAAACTTACTACACCGAAGTAGAAACTAGCGTGGTGCTCTCCGTTCACTTCCCTCGTGCGATCTGGCTCTTGGGCGCAAGAAGAGAAGAAACCCTAGGGTTCCTTCTCTTGTTTTCGCAGGGGAAAAAGGAAGAAGGAAAAGCCTTTTGGTTTTCCCCTCTTTCTATTTCCTTATATACTAAGTGGAAGTTGAAGCATCACCCATAAAGGACGCTTATTATTACTTATCTAATATCGATTCCATATTTTAATGAGATTATTTATTAACCCGATTGGAAACTCAAAACCAACTCTTATCATAGGTCGCGGGTTCGAGTCCTTAGTTCGACCCTTTTTACAAGAAACTTATCGTAGGTCGCGGCTTTGAGTCCTTAGTCCGACCCTTTTTAAAAGAAACTTATCGTAGGGACCCTTTTTAAAAGAAACTTTTATTTTCCTTTTGTTTATTTTGGAAAAATTTTGAAAAATTCAGGTGTTACAGTCGCCGCCATTGAAATCTGACTCTATTGACTCATACCAGAAAGTGGATGAACCTTCGGAGGTCATGGTCAGAGGAATAACAAGGCCAAAGAAGGAAATAATGAGAGGAAGATGATAACGTACACCTAAGAACTGTGAACCAATGCAGTCAATTAAGAGAGAACAATGACAAAAAAAGCTACATACAAAATCAACTGATTGTCGGGGAGCAAAGATGAACAAAAAGACGAATGCGGCGGCATCCTTCCATCACCACCCCTATAGAGTTAGGGGCTCATTGGACTCAGTCATTCAATCTCGTAAATGAAAAGGTGGGTTAAGGCATTGGATAGACGGATCCAGCTCTCAAATCACGAAATCTCAACAGTTGAGTTGATTTACCAGCATGGGTTCGAGACATGGCGGCTCCTGACTCATCAACATTCATTATACGACAAGATGTACCAATCATCATGGAGATACACCATCACGAGTATCATCCTCATTAATGACGTCTGACTCGGAGATTCCCAAGGAAATCAGCAAGGTAACGATAAGGTCCAGCAGCCACATCGGCCCTAAATCTCAGGTCAACTATAGGTCAGGTCATGCTCTAGTCCAGTCAATCGAACTTGAGCCTCCTTCTATTAGTCTTTGCGGGGAGGTTTGTGATGTGGTGGATAATGGAGTCTCCACATGGAGAGGTTAAGGAGGAAAGTTAAGCTCTTGGTCAATAGTCAAGCGAATGTGAAGGTCAAAAGGTTCATCTGACTTCAATAGTTTGGCATACCTAACTCCCTCAATTTTGTTGCCTGATTCTCTCAGCTCAATCACCCGACTCCATCGGCCCAGGAGCCCAATCTTTGGTGCTCAATCTCCAAACTCTTTCAGCTCAATCTCCCGACTCTCTCAGCTCAGTCACTTGACTCCATCAACCTAGGAACCCGAGTCTCTCAACTCAGTCTCTTGATTCTCTCAGCTCAGTCACCTGACTCCATCAGCTCAAGAGCCCGACTCTCTCAAGCAGGACTTGCATCATACATGGCTTGTGGTGCTGCTCCCCTTTGACAGACATGGACAACATAGTCGTTACCTCCCAAAGGATACGGATAATGTAGTCATAGCCTCCTGAAGAATGTGGGCAACATGGTCTTTTATCCCAAAAGACATGGGCAATGTAAGTGTCAAATTCAAAAACACGCAGAGAACATGCAAGTGTAATAGCTCTACAAAAGGTCTCATGCCCCCGCGGGTGTAGGTATGCGAACATGACTCTCAGTATTCCTTTCGTTACTCCCATTTTTTTGTCTTTGTTTAGCCCCTTGTGCTAATTTGAGTATCAGAGTGTCATGTTGAGTTCATCCTCAGTGCCCAATCTAATCTCTTTGAGTACTGTAGATATTTCAGACAATTTCCTCTTCACTAAAGCTTTCCAATCCTTTCCCTCCTCTATTGTCTCCCGCTAACTCATCAAATCGCGATCTTAGACAGGAATACACGTCAAATACAAGTTTAGTTTAATTTACTAGTATTTTTTTAGTTGATATCAGATTTTCAATTTATACTGATTAAGCTTGAGAATGATCAATTCAGTCCTAAAAAATTTTCTACTGGCTACCACAATAAATCAGAAGAGCTCGTAGTAGACGATCAATCAACTTAGTATTCTTAATTCAACCGTCTATCTAGAAAAATTCATCTTTTAATTCTTTGAAATTAAGATTCAATTCTTAAATATTTAAAAAAATTTAAAAAGACATCATGCTTTCCAAGAGAAATTTATTAACACTTCTACAACATACTATGCGAGAGGTCAATTAGATGATCATTGTTTATTCAAAAAAACTTCTAATATTATTTAATTTATAAATTCCAACATCTAAACTAGCTAATAATTGCAAATTAATAAGCCAGAAAAAAAAAACAACATTTCTCCCAGTGACTTCATAGGAGGCATGCCGCAGAACAGTGGAATAGCAGTAATTTATACCGCAATGAATTAATTATTTTACTAAAACAATTAATTCATTGCTACAATGAATTAATTAATTAATGCACATTGCACGAGATGAGACAATGTGAGTGCGATCCTCCTCCTCTGCGCTGCTCTGCTCTGCTTTAATTCGAATCCAATTCTGATGCTAGTGCTTTACTGACACAACTACTTCAACGAGCTTTCGAACTCCGTTTTCTTTAATAGTTCAGTCAGAGAAAAGTAGCCATTGTGGCAGCTACATTTTGAGTTTTCATGGTCAAACCCCACCTCGATTTTCCCGATCTAACACGGTGAATTTATATCACTTATTCATGGACTGTGATTCCTGTACGGGAGGTAGATAAATTTTGCAGGGTGATGGCTGCGTACTGGACTCGTCCATTACATTCTTGCAGAACGAAGAGACTCTGTTCTCGCTGGTGAGCGTTGGAGATGGCGCTCCGGTTGGCTTCTCTGTTGTTCCTCTGTTCTACGACCTCATTACTGGCGATCACTTCGGCAGCTCCGGCCAACACATCCTTCTCCTTCAACGAGACATTTGATGTAATGTGGGCGGAGGATCACTTCAAGACGTCTCCTGACGGGCAAATTTGGTACCTTTATTTGGACAAAAGAAGCGGTAGCTAATCTTTCTCCGTAGAGTCGGTTTCTGATATTTTCTTGTTCGATGTAATCCATCCTGTTCGATCTTTAGGTTGCGGATTCCAGACGCGGCAAAGGTACAGATTCGGGTGGTTCAGCATGAAGCTGAAGCTCGTCGGCGGTGATTCTGCGGGCGTCGTCACGGCCTACTACGTACGTGAGTGGTTCAAGCTTGATTGAAGTTACAGTTTTGCAGCTGGCATCAATAAAGACTTGGATCGCAGATGTGCTCGGACTTGGGGGCGGCTCCGACGAGAGACGAGCTGGACTTCGAGTTCCTGGGGAACCGAACGGGGCAACCGTACACTCTGCAGACCAACGTGTACAAGGACGGAGTGGGCGGGAGGGAGATGAGGCACACCTTGTGGTTCGATCCCACCGCAGACTTCCACTCCTACTCCATTCTCTGGAACACCCACCAGATCGTGTAAGTTTAATGCGTCTTCTCTCCATCTTCGCGCTGAAATCACAGACCTCGGTCGAGAAGTTTTACGCTGGCGTTTGCAGGTTTTTTGTGGACAGAGTACCGATCCGGGTGCACAAAAACAATGGCGGTGCGAGCAGCCATTTCCCCGACGAGAAACCGATGTACATGTTCTCGAGCATCTGGAACGCCGACGACTGGGCGACGAGGGGAGGGTTGGAGAAGACGGACTGGGGGAACGCGCCGTTCGTGTCGTCGTACAGGGATTTCCAGGCGGACGGGTGCCGGTGGGAGGAGCCTTACCCGGCGTGCTCCGCCGCCACCGGCGAGCACTGGTGGGACCAGTCCGAGCAGTGGGGTCTGGCGGAGACGCAGCAGGAAGACTTGGGGTGGGTGGGGCGGAACCTGGTGACATATGACTACTGCAAGGACAGGGAGAGGTTCCCCCAGCCGCCGGAAGAGTGCAATCTGTAGAACAAACAAGACGGCGAATGAATTACTTTGGTATTTTGTTGAAATTATTTATTAAGAAAAGAAAGAAAACAACTTCCAGCAACTTGCCATAGATTCTGGCGAGCAATCATCGAACGTTTCATTACCATAAGCATAGAGAAGAAGAAAAAAACCTATAACTTTTTTTTGGTGTCCCACTCTTCAACAAGAGTTGAGAATTTGAATTTCCATGTGGAATGCCCGATCCCACCCAAGTAAAATATAACCCATCACAGTAACATTTTTTTTTTCAAATTGAAATATGCTATTTTTTAATGATAATAAAAATAGAAGATGTCCTTTTGATTTCCAAAATTTGACACGCTGCCAATCTTCGAATTTATATTCTTGTTCAGCTAATCACCTCCTCATTTTAACCTTTATTTTAAAAAAACAGTAGTAGAAATCCGTGACTTTGAGCCGTTTGGAAACCACGCGCCTGAGTAAGATTATTTTTTTTTAGATATGATGAGCTGCCATCCACCTTGTTTATGACTAAATGGCAAAATTTAGTACAATTAGTGTTGAAAATAATGGTAGTTTATAAAGAGAGATGGTCATATTAACATAATCTATAGCCATATTTTGTTCTTTTGCTCTTAGATCCGTAACAGATCTAGTGGCAAACAACCTTTTTATCTTTCAAGAAATCAGGCGAGCTCCAATATAAATATACAATTATACATAGCTATCGGTGTAGTGGATCTCTGCAGCCGTTCCGGTCGCTGAAAAGATGCCCTCCTGCAGCAACAAGCTTCTGCCTCTGTTCTTGCTCCAATTCACATGCTGGAGCTGCTTTCTTGGGTCGACCCATGGAAATGGCCTCAGGGTCGGGTTCTACTTCCAGTCCTGCCCTCGAGCAGAGGCCATAGTCAGAAGAACAGTGGAGAGCTACTTCTCGCAGGATCCCACCGTGTCTGCTCCTCTCCTCAGGCTTCACTTCCACGACTGTTTCGTCAGGGTATTATTGATCATCAACTGTCTGCTCCCACTCGCAATTCCAACTTGTAGATTTTTCTTTTGTTTCATTTTTTTTAAAGGGTTGTAAATTAGAGCATGCAGGGATGCGATGGATCGGTGCTGCTCAACTCCACAAGGAGCAACTTGGCCGAGAAGGACGCGAAGCCCAACCTGACGCTGGATGGATTCTACGTGATCGACGCCGCCAAGGCAGATCTGGAGAAGGCTTGCCCTGGCACCGTCTCGTGTGCTGACATATTGGCTCTTGCAGCGAGGGATGCAGTGTCGTTGGTGAGCACTTTGAATTGGTTGTTGTTGGTCTCGCTTTGTCTCTGTTTTGATTAATCTTGCGTTTGGTGGGGATTGACTCAGGCTACGGGACTGGGAAAAGGGATAAATCTGACGAGAGAAAGTCAGCTGTATCAAGTGGAGACCGGGCGTAGAGATGGGTCTGTCTCCGCAGCCAGAGAGGCAGCGGCCCATCTGCCATCCTCCGATGATAATATCGCCATTCTGAAAGCAAATTTCAGATCCAAAGGCCTCAATTCCACGGACTTAGCGATCTTATCAGGTGACATGATGAAAATCACAGTCAACCGGTGAACTTGATCGAGAATGATCCTTGTGTTTTTTTGGTACGTGCGCAGGGGGCCATGCAATAGGTAACTCACACTGCTTCTCCTTCGAGAAGAGGCTGCACCACCACTACGATGGCAGGGGCCTCTCCGACGCGACCTTGGCCGCTGACTACAAGGTGGAGTTGCTGAGGCAGTGCAGGGCGGGGAACGACACGGTGGTGGAGATGGTCCCCGGCAGCTCGACGACGTTCGATGCAGAGTATTATGGGTTGGTCTCCAAACAGAAGGGGTTGTTCCACTCCGACGAGGCTCTTCTGGAGGACGAGGTGACGAGGCGCTACGTCTACTCCAGGAAACGATTGCCGGAGTCGATCTTCTTTGCCGATTTCGGGGTGTCCATGGTGAAGATGGGGCGGGCTGGAGTGCTAACCGGGAGCTCAGGAGAGATCAGGACGAACTGTGCTTTGGTCAACCACTGATTATGATCTTAATTTTAAGATTGTGATTGTGTTTGCTCTGTTTTTTTTTTGTTTTTGCTCATTATTAATGAAGATGTTATGGTTTCAGATGGCGTTGAACAAAGTAAAGTTATCTTTTGTGTGAGACAAAGCTTCGTGTTTTGGTGAACTATGAGTGGATCACACTTATGATTGTGTTGGTCGTCTTTTTGACTAGTAACGTGACACTTTTGCTGAAATAGCTGCACAGTTTGTATGCCGAATTCAAAGATGGAGAAAATTTGAACTTTTAGGAGCGATCACAAAGACTTCACCGAAACATGCAATGCAGAATGACAACAAATATCATAAATACAGCACGATTGCATATCAAGACTGCTCATTATTTGTTAATCAGAATGGCTGTACATGCTCTATATAGGACTGATCTTCTTCACAAAGTGAATGGACGTCCCTCATTCACCTCTCCACATGTTAGCTGGACAAAATTCAAATTTGTGGCTTTTAAGGTAGGCATTGAATTGAATAGGCTGTACACTCTTTTAGGTACTTTATCACAACAGTTCTTACATTATGTATTTGTATTGACAGAATACTGTTTGATCCTTACTAATTGACTCAACCAAAAAATGTAGTCGAATGTACAATGAAATGCATCAACGGTAAATTTTGCAGGCAAACAGTAAGCTCATGTGGGAAAGCTTCTTGCAGCAACAAGGGCAACAAGGGTAAGAAGAACCATGATGAACAACAATAATCCATTCATCACAAAAAGTGAGGGAGCGTAAATTTGTTTATCTTAGGCTTCCTTGATTTTTAAAAAAAAAAATATTTCCATTTTTTAATATTTAATCAATACAAAATCATGATGAATGGATTTTTTTGTCAACAAAAAATTTTAATCTAGTCTATCGAGTCAGTCTATCTAGCCAAGTCAATCGATCTCTTATCTATCCAATTGGACTAACGAAGCCAATCATTCTAGTCAATCTCATTGGGCAGTTGATCTCATTGAGTTATATAGTTGACTTGATTGAGCCTGTTGGATTGAAGTTGATTCAAATAATTTAGGTTCTCGTTTTAAATGAGCTAGTTTGGATGGTTCGATTAAATGATTCAATTCGAGCTAGCCAATCAATTTAGATGAGTTGTTGATCTTGATGATCTAGATAATTTAGGTGGACTAAATATGTTATTGAGTCCGATTGAATAGGTTTGATCAAGATAAAGATCCATTTGACCTAGAAAAATAAAATTTATATGCGCAATAAAAAAAGTGATATTAATAACATGTCTAAATAGCAAAAAGTAATTAATTTATTTAGTTTCCTTTTATAAACAAATTGTTTTTCTTATAAATAAATTATTTTTTATAAACAAATGAGACCTTGATCTCCTCTCAAATCGAAGACTCCAAGCTTGGAGTGGCGCATACCGCAATCAACGCTAAACCTCTTTTCAAATGTTGAAAAAGGTTCATCAACTTTGTGTCACGTGTCTACCTACCTGTGTGTTATATGAACACTAATTATCAATCTCTCATTCTCCAAGTTGCAAGAGTTTTTTTAATTAAAATTATATTTAATTTATGTTGATTAATTTCAAAATTATCAATTTAATTTTATAAAAAAATTTCATCAACTATCAAAATAAATTAGGAATACTCACCAACTTAATTTTTTTAAATTCATTAAAATAAATTTATTCGTTAGAATTTAATCCTAAATTATTGAAAAAATTGAAAAGCCGTACGTTCTTCCCCATCACCATTGCTGGGACTAATTTTTTAAAAGGAAAATAAAATTACAATAATAAATAAATAAATAAAAGAATTAGAAGTTCCCATGCCTACGTTGAAATTATTATTTAATGATATTTTATTTACGACACTTTAATAAGTATTATTTATTCTATTTTAATTCAATTAACGATGTTTACTGTAAATGCTAACAAAACTATTATATTTATTTTATATTTTTCAAAGTTTTTATAAGGAAAAATTATCAAACTCAATTTCCTTCTCGATCTCTGCGTCAAAAAAAAATTTATTTCTACTTCCTACATTTAAAATTTTATTTACTTCAACTATCGATTCATTTAATTACTCTGAATATTTTTTAGGTATAAACAGTCCGAAATAAAATATAATTCCTTCTGATGGGTTAATTAAGCACCCCGTAGCTGACATGCGGATTGAAAAAGCTATGTGGCAAGATATAGCGAATCTAAATAACTCTCTTTCCAGAGTTCTCGAGACCCCCTCGGGAAAGGGATCCCTCGAGACCCCACGCGGGTAGACACGCCCGGAGATCGAATCAGAGGACGCACTCCCGAGATCACCTCGGGAAGTCAGGTCCCCGAGACCACCTCGGGAAGGCAAAATGCCCGGGACCCCCGGGCCAGAAGACCCCGAGATAACCTTAGAGAAGTGGAGCCTAAGAAGCATTCGGCCTCAAGGAACGGTCCCCCTTTCTTCGAATCTACAGATAACCATCACCCATTATCACGGAGTCATCATAACCCATAATTATCGCAACGGGCCAAACTTAATGACGGCGTGGATCTTGTAACCGACAATTGGGGGGACGTGGCAAAGATCGTGGAGACCCGTGAGACAGCCACCGCAGGTATAAAATGTACTCGAACCCCTCCGGTAAAAGGGTTACGCTCTCTCTACTTCACGTATACCCTTTTTACCTTTTTTCATCTCCTGGATCAAGGCACTAACTTGAGCGTCGGAGTGGGCTCCGCCGGACAGCCTTCGGCGTGTTCCCCTAACGCTCATGTTAATCTCACAGGGTGTGAACTCTACCTCTAGCGTCAGCGTCCGCGTGGGCTGAACCCTGGTGACTGGCCATCGACATCGATTCGTTCCTAAATAAGTTTTGCGCCGTCTGTGGGAAACCAGTAAAACACCAGAAGGAGCACCGATGGTAGAGCCGGCGGGACAATCCATTGTCCTGACGAAAGAGGAACTAGATCGATTGATCGCCAACGCCGCTAAGCGTGTGCTCGAACAACAATAGATCGGGCAAGCCGCATCGCGTCGAGTGGTTTCAGGGCAAGCCGAGATCCCTAGAATCTCGACTTCGCACCATCACCACCGAAGATCTGTCTCACCACGGTGGAGCCTGTGGTGACACCTCCAGTGCACCGGTGAGAGTCCCTTGGGGACTTGGAGAAAATTAACTCTGCTGCTTCCAGTGTTCTGCGACAAGAAGAATGAGGGGAGAAGGGGGAAGGACCTAGGAACTTCCAGCATATCCCCTCCGCGCTAGCGTTTCTCTTTACCTTACGACAGGCTCGACGATCCTAGCTCCATGCTAGCGCTTCTCTTCGCCTGCGCTTCTCTTCGCCTTACGATAGGCTTGGCGATCCTAGCTCCGTGCTAACGCTTTTCTTCGTCTTACGACAGGTTCGGCGATCCTAGCTCCGTGCTAGCGCTTCTCTTTGCCTTACAATAGATTTGGCGATCCTAGCTCCGTGCTAGCGCTTCTCTTCGCCTTACGACAGGCTCGGCGAACCTAGCTCCGTGCTAGCACTTCATTTATCTCACTGTCTTACGACATGCTTGGCGATCCTAGCTCCGCGCTAGAGCTTCTCTTCGCCTTATGACAGGCTCGGTGATCCTAGCTCCGTGCTAGCACTTCTCTTCGCCTTACGACAGGCTCGACGAACCTAGCTCCGCGCTAGCGCTTTATTTATCTCACTACCTTACGACAGGCTTAGCGATCCTAGCTCTGCGCAAGCGCTTCTCTTCGCCTTACTATTGAGGCAATCTATGGTCCAGAGTGACCATGTGTTTTGATGTTTGGGCAAATGGTTTAAGTTAGGTTTTCCCTTGTATTCTAATATGTGTATGTGAGTGTGCAAGATGTGCAGGTTACACATATTGACTTAGCTGGACGGCTTCGGTACGGTGAAGGGTGGCATAGAGACAAGATGGAGGCTTGTGTGCACCCGAGGGACCATGGATAGCAGGGATGATGAGCCGAGGGGCACGGACTTCGAGGCATGCGTGAAGGATGGCATGAAGACAAGCTGGAGGCTTATGTGCATCCGAGGGACAGGAGCCGAAGACGAAGAGGGCACGAAGTCAACAGTCAAGGCAGCTGGTGAAGAGTCAGCTGAGTCATGAAGGGATGAGAGCCGAGGGAAGAGGACTCCAAGGGCAAGCCGGGAAGTGGACTTCAAGGGCACACATGAAGGGTGGCATGGAGGCAAGCCAAGGGAAGGCTTGTGTGCACATCCGAGGGACGATAGCGGGTGGAAGAAGACTTCAAGGGGCAAGCCAAGGGAGTTTACCTGAAGGCACGCGTGGAGGAGGGTCATTAGAGTGAGGAGGAGTGTGTTTATAAGCTGGGCAGTCGACTGGGGATATAACAGTCAACTGCCAACAAGCACAGAAACTCATCGAAAGTTTCTGACCCTGGACCAGTCGACTGCCCTGGGAGCAGTCGACTGGTAACGACTGGTTGAGTCGGCTGAAATTCGAACGTTGAGCTATAACGGTCGAATTTCAGTGGGACCAGTCGATTGCCCTGGGAGCAGTCGAATGGTAGGGTGTTTTCCATCCTTGAGTTCTATTTAAAGAGACTCGGGTTTGGCTGGAAACCTCTGACGAAACAAGCTTGGTTAAGGCTTGTTAGTAGTCTTTTGTACTCAGAGATGTGCTTGGGTTTGTGGCGAGGTTTCTCCACCCACAAGGAGCGACACGAGTTAGCCGGAGGGCATCCGGGGAGTGATCCGCCGAAGGATCGAGGGATCGTCCACCTCACGGACTATCGTGGAGTAGAAGTCTTCATCTCCGAACCACGTAAATAGGTTTGTTAGCATTGTTTGTTTGATTTAATTTAGTTTTTATTGTATTTCCGCTTGCGCACTAATAACATAGGAAGAACAAACCGAAAATTGCTATTCACTCCCCCCCCTCTAGCAAGGCGTAACGATCCAACACTTACGACAGACTTGGCGATCCTAGCTCCGCGCTAGCGATTCTCTTTGCCTTACGATAGACTCAACGATCCTAGCTCCGTACTAGCGCTTCTCTTCGCTTTACGACAGGCTTGGCGATCCTAGCTCCATGCAAGCGCTTCTCTTCGCCTCACGACAGGCTCGGCGAACCTAGCTCGTGCTAGCGTTTCATTTATCTCACTGCCTTACGATAGGTTTGGCGATCCTAGCTCCATGCTAGCGCTTCTCTTTGTCTTACGACAGACTCGGTCATCTTAGCTCCGTGCTAGTGCTTCTCTTCGCCTTATGACAGGCTTGGTGATCCTAGCTCCGCGCTAGCGCTTCTCTTCGCCTTACAACAGGCTTGGCTCTGTGCTAGCGCTTCTCTTCGCCTTACGACAGGCTCGGCGATCCTAGTTCCGTGCTAGCGCTTCTCTTCGCCTTACGACATGCCCGGCGATCCTAGCTCCGTGCTAGCGCTTCTCTTCACCTTACGACAGGCTCGGCGATCCTAGCTCCGTGCTAGCGCTTCTCTTCGCCTTATGACAGGCTCGGCGATCCTAACTCCGTGCTAGCGCTTCTCTTCGCCTTACGACAGTCTCGGCGATCCTAACTCCGTGTTAGCGCTTCTCTTAGCCTTACGACAAGCTCGGCGAACCTAGCTCCGCGCTAGCGCTTCATTTATCTCACTGCCTTACGACAGGTTTGCAATCCTAGCTCCGCGCTAGCGCTTCTCTTCGCCTTACATCAGACTTGGCTCCGCGCTAGCGCTTCTTCGCCTTACAACAGGCTTGGCGATCCTAGCTCTGCGCTAGCACTTCTCTTCGCCTTACGACAGGCTCGACGATCCTAGCTCCTTGCTAGTGCTTCTCTTCACCTTACAATAGGCTTAGCGATCCTAGCTCTGTGCTAGCACTTCTCATCGCCTTACGATAGGCTCGACGAACCTAGCTCCGTGCTAGCGCTTCATTTATCTCACTAGCTTACGACAGGCTTGGCGATCCTAGCTACGTGCTAGAGCTTCTCTTTGCCTTGCGACAGGCTCGGCGAACCTAGCTCCGCGCTAGCGCTTCATTTATCTCACTGTCTTACGACAGGCTTGGTGATCCTAGCTCCGCGCTAGCACTTCTCTTCGCGGAGCTAGCGCTTGTCTTCGCCTTACGACAAGCTCGGCGATCCTAGCTACGTGCTAGCGCTTCTCTTCGCCTTACGACAGGCTCGGCGATCCTAGCTACGTGCTAGCGCTTCTCTTCGCCTTACGACAGGCTCGGCGATCCTAGCTCCGTGCTAGCGCTTCTCTTCGCCTTACAACAGGCTCGGCGATCCTAGCTCCGTGCTAGCGCTTCTCTTCGCCTTACGACAGGCTCGACGAACCTAGCTCCGCGCTAGCGCTTCATTTATCTCACTGTCATACGATAGGCTCCGCGATCCTAGCTCCGTGCTAGCGCTTCTCTTCGTCTTACGACAGACTCGACGAACCTAGCTCTGCGCTAGCACTTCATTTATCTCTTTGCCTTACGACAAGCTCGGCGAACCTTTGCCTCGCCTCGAAACGCACTAGGACTGTTGGACTATTTCAAAAGATTGCCTCGGGCCGAGAGACGAATGTTTCGATTCCACGGACCCAACGTGCCGCCAATGAAGTAGTAGTGGGTGTAGGGACCCACCATAACATAGCTTCTTCGCCACACCACTAGTCTAATCAGTCAACCACACTTTCTTCGATTAGACATGAAGGAAGGGACTTGTGATAAGGTTAAGCACCCCGTGGTTGACACGCGGATTGAAGAAGCTATGTGGCAAAATATAGCGAGTCTGAACGACTCTCTTTCCGGAGCTTCCGAGACCCTCTCGGGAAGGGGAGCCCCCGAGACCCCCCCCCCCCCCGGCGGGTAGACATGCCGCGGAAATTGAATCAGAGGACGCACTCCCGAGACCCTCTCGGGAAGGGGAGCCCCCGAGAACCCCCCCCCCCCCCTCCCCCCGTGGGTAGACATGTCGCGGAGATCGAATCAGAGGACGCACTCCCGAGACCCTCTCGGGAAGGGGATCCCACGAGACCCCCAGCGAGTAGACACGCCCCGAAGATCAAATCAGAGGATGCACTCCCGAGATCATCTCGGGAAGTTAGGTCCTAGAGACCACCTCGGGAAGGCAAAATGCCCGGGACCCCCCGGGCCAGAAGACCCCAAGATCACCTCGGGGAAGCGGAGCCCAAGAAGCATTCGACCTCAAGAAACAATCTCCCTTTCTTTGAATCTACGGATAACCATCACCCATTATCGCGGAGTCATCATTGTTGGGACCTTTCCGTTTAGCTAGAGGGGGATGAATAACAACTTTTCAATCTTCTTCCTACACGTTGTTAGTGCGCAAGCGGAATAACAAATAATAAATTCTAACAACTAAGAAGACACACCAATTTACGTGGTTCGGAGATGAAGCTCCTACTCCACGGTTGCCCGTAAGGTGGACGATCCCGATCCGTCGGTGGATGACTCCCCAGAAGACCTCCAGCTAGCTCGTGTATCTCCTTGTGGGTGGAGAAACCTCGCCACAACCCACAACACCTTTCTGAGCTCTTAGACTACTAATTGGCCTTTAACCAAAACAATTTCGTCAAGAACTCTCAACCAAAATCGAGCCCCTTTAAATAGTACTCTTGGTTGAAATGACCGATACCAATCGACTGGTTTAGCACTAGTCGACTGGTCCCACTCAGATTCGAACGTTAACAACCCAACATTCGAATTCCAGCTGCCATCAGTCGACTGCTCCAGGGGCAGTCGACTGATCTTCATGTGGACTTCATCAGTCGACTGCTCCGGGGGCAGCCGACTGGTCCACTTCCAAACCTAAGGTTTCCCTTCCCGAGTACATTTCTCTTAGCACTCGAACCCTAGGATTTCCTTCCCGAGTACAATTCGCTCAGCACTCGACCCCTCACAACTCAGCTGACTTTTCATCCAGCAGCCTCAATCTGTTGCCTTCAAGCCCTCTTCGTCTTTGACTCTCGTCCCTCGGATGCATGCAAGTCCACGACCTATCTCCCATGCCATCCTTCGCGTATGTCTCGAAGTCCGCTTCCCTCGGCTCATCGTCCCTGCTTTGTCCACGGTCCCTCGAATGCATACAAGCCCACGGCTTGTCTCCTCATCCCATCCTTCACCGGACCCGAAGTCGTCCCGCTAAGTTTATGTGTATCCTGCAAACCTGCACACTCAAATACACATATTAAATACAATGGTGAACCTAACTTAATCCCTTTGCCCAAACATCAAAACACATGGTCACTCTGGACCATAGATTGCCCCAACAATCTCTCCCTTTTTGATGTTTGGCAATACGTTTAAGTTAGGGAAAACAACTAGCAAATACAATGCTAATAATCATTTGGACTTACGTTGCCAAGGCTTCACCTTAGACTTACACCGCCAATGCATATGCAATGCAAACATGGATCCTATCACAAGGCATCCCCACACCTAAACCTCCCCAATGAATTTAGGACTTTTACCAAAATCGGGCTTTTTAAAACCTCTCCAAGGCTCCCCCTACATTGGACTTACAAAAGCTTTTTAATAACCTCTCCAAGGTTCCCCTTTCGCTACAAATGAGCAACAATGCTCCCCCTTTACCTAAGCTCCCCCTTTACCTAGGATTTCTTGCAAAGGTGTGTTTGGTTTCCCACTTAAACCCAACACTTCTCCCCCTTTTCCACACATCAAAAGGATTGCCCCAAGCAATATTACCCCTTGGTATCAATGAAGGATACCTTCTTTTTCTGAAAATCTCCCAGAAATCAGAAACCAGAAGGATCAGTCGACTGAGGCAGTTACTAATCGACTGGTACCTTTGAATTGCATTCCCACAGAAAGATCGGGCGACTTCCCCTGGGGTAGTCGACTGATACGTCTCAGTCTGAACATTTCAGCTTCTGAGCTAAAATTCAGAAATGCACCAAAAATTCCACACATCTCCAAAAAATTTTAAATTTTGTGGAGAGGTCTGTGGTATTCGTGTCTACTTGAGAAAAATACATTCAACCATTTATTTATCACCAATCCCAAGATTGACACAAAACCCAAAACTATCTAAACGGTTCAATTGAACCTTGACCTAAAGTCCTAGTTTTGGCTTCCCCTTGATGTCTTTCCTCATACCAAACCACAATGCATCCCTAGCATTGATTTATATGGTATCTATACATCAAAACCAACTTCCATGCTATATGACCCCGATGTCATATTTTCATCCATGAAACTCAAATCCAATGTGCCAAATCCCTAGGATTGAGACTCAAATCCGTCTCCACACCTCTTGGCACACTTCATGACCTATCTAGACTTCTGAGAAAAATCCTCCCGGGATCCATAGACCATGGGTCCCAACTTGGCTCCTAGAGCTCCCCCTTGAGCTCTTAGCCTCAGCCACCTCCCTAGGTGACTCAACAAACGCTAGACAGCACCAGTGTACCTCCGGTGACTCTTGGTCTACAACCCTACCCTTCTTAACTTTAGACCCCTTGTCCTTAGTTAAGACTTTCTTCTTGCTTTTACATGGCATCCCCTTGCCATTTTTGGACTTCCCCTCCTTACCATAGTTATATGCTACCCTAACATATTTCTTTTCATTGGCATCGGAGAACTTAGATCGGTATCATAGACCTGATCTATCATTGTTGGGTTCTTGACTACCCAACCTCATACCTAAACCCTTAGATCCAATAGTGAATCTATCTAGGGTTTTCTCCATTTCTTCAACTCTTTCCCTCAAGACTTAATTTTCCAACTCTAGAGCTCTAACCCTAGAGTCAACATGTTCACCTTGGACATTCCTAGACCTACCCGCCTTCCTAGGCATATGTCTCTCCTTCTTGGGATTTGTGCCTTAATCATTAACCACCTCCTTCCCTTAGGCATGGTAGTTTGGGTCTTTCTTGGTCTAGCTTTGGGTATTGATTTTCTAGAATTATCTACCTTGTTAACCCTATTCCTATCATTATACCTAAATCCATGATTATTCTTAACAAGCATATAAGAATTGGAAATTGGATTTAATTTTAAATAAGGGATTATCTTCCCTTTTACCTTTGAAGCTCCCCCTTGAATTGAGCTCCTCTTCTTTTCCAATTTCTTTAAGTGCGCTAATTTCTTGATTTCTCCTTTCTTTGGGCACTTGGTGTGGTAGTGTCCATACTCACCACATGTTAAGCAAATTATATACTTCTTATCCTTCATTGCTCCATCCCTACAACCCATGTTAGTTTTCAAGTTATTTGAATTTAGTTTAGGGTTTACCTCCTTTTTCTTACCCATGGACACTTGTCCTTGTAGTGTCCCTTTTGATTGCTCCCAAAGCAAATTATGTGTTCCTTTGACTTTGTTTTGGTGGAGGTGGAAGCTTCTTCTAGCTTCGACATTGAGGATGGTCTCTCCTCCCCCTCAATCCTTGACGTGGATGTTGATGCAGTCTGACCCGATTGTTATTTTGGTGTTGACACCGATTTAAGTTTGGTTGAGTAAATTCGGATTAAATCCTGGTCGGTGACTGGGCACAAATCCCGGTGAGTGAAGTCGGGTCGGGAGTGAAGCCGGGTGATGGAACCCCCGGTGAGTGAAGCCGGGTCCCGATCAGTGAAGTCGGGTGATGGAAACCTCGGTGAGTGAAGCCGGGTCTCGGTGAGTGAAGCCAGGTGATGGAAACCCCTGTGAGTGAAGCCGGGTCCCGGTAAGTGAAGCCAGGTGATGGAAACCCCCGATGAGTGAAGTCAGGGTCCGGTGAGTGAAGCCGGGTGATGGAAAGCCCGATGAGTGAAGCCGGGTGACGGAAATCCCGGTAAATGAAGCCGGGTCCTAGCGAGTGAAGCTAGGTGACTGAGCATGAGTCAGCCAAGTGACTGGATCGGTCTGGAGTCCGATCAGGAGTTGGCATGAGCTCCCTTGTTAATAGATCGGTCTGGTGATCGATCCAGGGAGTCTGATGGTTCTGGTGAACGATCAGAAAGAGAACAGAATGGTTCTGTTTGGCTTCTAATCGTTCTGGTGAACAATCAAAGAGATCTCAGAAGATCTCTGTAAGAAACCTGATCGGTCTGTCTGACCGATCAGGGATCGATCTGTTGACATCCTAACCGATCAGGTTGGCTCTTGATCGGTCAGAGAGTGACCTGATTGGTCACCAGACCGATCAGGTCACAACCTGATCGGTCAGGTGACCTATCAGGTGCCTTTGGCTGGAAAGAGCTGGTGGGTTGTGGCTTGAAATCCCAGTAAGCTGGTGGATCGGTCTGGTGACCGATCCTCGATCCCTGATCAGTCAGTGTGACCGATCACAGAGTCACTGGATCGATCAGGCAGGAGCCTGATCGATCATGATCTTCACTGATCGGTCCGAGTGACCGATCAGTGTCTGAACTTTAATTTGAAAACGTTGTCAGATTTCTGATTACGCTCTGAATCGCTTCTGATTTTTCTGATTTACTTTTGATTTGTTGTGCTAAGCCTCTGTTGAGTGTGCAGGTGACACAGGGATGACTCAAACCAAGAAGGAGGGTCAATTGGCAACTTTCACTTCGGTCAGGTTAGTCCGTTTTCCCTTCGCAGGATTCAATGGCTTCTAGCGCGAGCTGGCAACTGTCTGGCGGAGCTGGCAACTGACCTGAGGCTCAGCTGAAGAGGTTTCAGTGGACTGAGCCCAGTAGGGGTCAGTGGGTTAGTGATGACGGAGCTGATCAGTGGTTGCAGATGCGCCGGGTGAGCAGAGGCTTAAGAAGAAGCTGGGAAGCAGAGGAGGGGAAGAAAAGATAGAAAATGAGCAAAGTGTGTTGCTGTGGGTTTTGCTGGGTTGTTTTAGCTCTCTGTATAGGCTTCTTGCTTGAGCGCTTCTGTTGCATCTGTGTGAGCTATCTTTCTTCTCGAGTCTCTGTGCACTTAACTGATATCATTTAGTTGAGACTGTTGTGGAGAGGTTTCTCCACCGAGAAGGATGTTCTATTCTATCCGGAGTTCCGGGGCTTGATCTGCCGACGATCAAGGGATCGCCCACCTCACGGGCACGCCAAGGAGTAGAGGCAAGTTATCCCCGAACCTTGTACATCCTTGAGTTAGCGCTGGTTTGTTCTTTGTTTGTTCTTTCTGCTTGTTTTCTTTCGCTGCTAACCTAATCACAGAAAGACTTCAAAGAAGCGAGAAGTTTAAGTGTCTGGCTATTCACACCCCCTCCCCTCTCTAGTCATCCAAGGTCCAACAGTGGAGACTTCTTCGATTTCTTCCATACTTGAGGATGTGGACGATTCCACTTTCTCCTCCTCTTCGGATGTTGAACTTGACTCATCTTCCGATTGGTCATTTTCCTTCTCTTGGACCAATGACCCCTTTTCCTTGGGTTCCTCTTCTCCTTGTCTTTGTGTCGAATTTTCATGTACAACTATTACCTTTCTCCATAACTCATATGTATTCTTGTATTCTCCTACATTTGATATGATATATGGAGGTAATAAATTTAATACAATTCTAGTTACCTCCTTATCCGCCTCCACTTCCTCCATTTGATTCTTGGTCCAATACCGAGGCCGAAGGCGTTTTCCCTTCTTGTCCGTTGGAGCTTCAAATGGAACCTCCAATGCGGTCCAATGGTCCCAATCCATTTGGAACTACGTCTCCAACCGCCTCCTCCAATAATTGAAGTCATCTCGATCGTATGAAAGTGGGATTCGAGTATCCCATCCAAGTGGACCTTCCAAATCCATCTTCCTCTAGCACCTTTTGCTCTCCCGGTGGTTAGTCCATAGACGAGCGACCCCGACTCTGATACCACTTGTTGGGACCTTTCCGTTTAGCTAGAGGGGGGATGAATAGCAACTTTTCGATCTTCTTCCTACACATTGTTAGTGCCAAGTGGAATAACAAATAATAAAATCTAACAACTAAGAAGACACACTAATTTACGTGGTTCGCAGATGAAGCTCCTACTCCACAGCTATCCGTAAGGTGGACAATCCCGATCCGTCGGTGGATGACTCCCCGGAAGACCTCTAGCTAGCTCGTGTAGCTCCTTGTGGGTGGAGAAACCTCGCTACAACCCGCAACACCTTTCTGAGCTCTTAGACTACTAATTGGCCTTTAACCAAAGCCAATTTTGTCAAGAACTCTCAGCCAAAACTGAACCCTTTAAATAGTGCTCTTGGCTGAAATGACCGTTACCAGTCGACTGGTCCAGCATCAGTCGACTGGTCCCACTCAGATTTGAACGTTAACAGCTCAACGTTCGAATTCCAGCTGCCATCAGTCAACTGCCCCAGGGGCAGTCGACTGATCTTTTTGTGGACTTCATCAGTCGACTGTGTTGGTGCAGGAAGCACCATATCGAACCTTGTTTTGATATTGGCAAAGGGTTCAAAGTTAAGTATTATTGGTGATCTAACAAAGTTACTTGAGTGTGAAGAAAGAAGTCCTAGTGAAGGGCTGCTAGGCACCCGGCGAAGGACTGCTAGGAAACAAAGTCCTAGCGAAGGGCTGCTAGGCACCTAGCGAAGGAATGCCAGGATACAAAAGCCCTAGCGAAGGACTGCTACGCATCAGGCGAAGGGCTGCCTGGAACAGAAGACCCAGCGAAGGGCAGCTGGGCACCTAGCGAAGGGCTGCTAGGATACGAAGACCTAGCCAAGAACTACTAGGCACCAGGCAAAGGACAGCCTGGGAACTAAGACCTAATGAAGGACTGCTAGGCACCTGGCGAAGGACTGCCAGGATCCGAAGACCTGGCAAAGGACTGCTAGGCACCGGGCGAAGGACAGCTTGGTATCCAAGACCTGGCAAAGGACCGCTAGGCAAAAGTCCAACCGGAGGAGCCGGTTGGCAACAGGTAAATTCTCCTGAGAGGAGTAGGTGAGGGCGCGTTCCCCGTCGAGGGAACAGTAGGCGTCGGTTCGACTTAGGGCTCCATTTTGGAGACCCAAAGTCAGAACCAAGACAGCTAAGGCTGTATAAAACTAATACATTATTGCTTTGTGTTGTTTTGGACTAACCCTGGATGCAGGACCGAAGGAACGAGTGTCTGCAGCTCAGAAAGCCTCAAAGGAGTGAGGCAGAAGCTGAGTAGGGCGCCCCCAGTGTCTAGGGCGCCCCTAAGGTGAATACAAAACAAGAAGAGCAAAAGTACGCTTCGAAAGCTAAGTGGGCGGGGCGCCCCCGTGCTCCCGGGCGCCCCGCACCCCAAGCCACCAAAGTGGATAACTCTGATCCAGCCGAGAAGCTCGTTGAAAAGGTCAACCAGGGCGACCCCAGCGTCCCGGGCGCCCCCAGAGCCAATCCTCAGCCCTATTCGAGTGGAATTAGGGCTGACCGAGGTAATTCCGGATCGGATGACACGTGGGGAGGCGCCCCCAACGTTCAGGGCGCCCCGAAGTGCTATAAATAGCACCCAACACCAAGGCTTCTGGAAGATCAATTCTTTCAACGCATTCACGCTCTTCTACTCCCGCGCTCTGCTCCGGAAACCTCCCGACTCAAGATACAACCGCCGACGACGTCCCTCTGCTCCGAAAATACAATCTACACCGGACGTCGGTAACGAAGAGCTGCTTTTAAGTTTACTGTACTATTCTTGTAATACATTTTGTAACTGTTTTTGCACACATATAGAATTGCCCGCAGTAAACGATCAACGACCGTGGGCCTTGGAGTAGGAGCCGACCGCGACTCCGAACCAAGTAAAATCGTGGTGTTCGCGTGTGTTTTACTTTATTTATTTTCGCTGCTAATTCTCTTTTACAAATCCGAACGTTTAACGATATTCACACCCCCCTCTATCGTTCTTCTCGATCCAACAGACTGCTCCAGGGGCAGTCGACTGGTCCACTTCCAAACCTAAGGTTTCCCTTCCCGAGTACATTTCTCTCAGCACTCGAACCCTAGGATTTCCTTCTCGAGTACAATTCCCTTAGCACTCGACCCCTCACAACTCAGCTGACTCTTCATCCAACAGCCTCAATCTGTTGCCTTCAAGCCCTCTTCGTCTTTGGCACTCGTCCCTCGAATGCATGCAAGTCCACGGCCTGTCTCTAATGCCATCCTTCGCGTATGCCTCGAAGTCCGCTTCGCTCGGCTCATCATCCTTGCTTTGTCCACGATCCCTGGGATGCATACAAGCCCACGGCTTGTCTCCTCATCACATCCTTCACCGGACCCGAAGTCGTCCCGCTAAGTTCATGTGTATCCTACAAACCTGCACACTCAAATACACATATTAAATACAAGGCTGAACCTAACTTAAACCCTTTGCCCAAACATCAAAACACATAGTCACTCCGGACCATAGATTGCCCCAACAATCATGACTCATAATTATCGCAACGGGCCAAACTTAATGACGGTGTGGATCCTGTAACCGACAATTGGGGGGACATGGCAAAAATCATGGAGACTTGTGAGACAACCGCTGTACGTATAAAAGGTACTCCAACCCCTCCGGTAAAGGGGTTACGCTCTCTCTACTTCACGCATACCCTTTTTGCCTTCTTTTCATCTCCTGGATCAAGATACTGACTTGAGCTTCGGAATGGGCTCCGCCGGACAACCTCCGGCGTGTTCCCCTAACGCTCGTGTTAATCTCACAGGGTATGAACTCTCCCTCTAGCATCAGCGTCAGCGTCCGCGTGGGCTAAACCCTGGTGACTAACCGTCAACATCGATTCCTTCCGAAACACCTTCTAAATTTAGTATCATTTAATTAGAATATAATATATTTAATATCAAATTAAGTACGACCTAATTAATTCATCTTAAGCTAATTGATTAGTGGTGAGTTGGAATAAGAATTGTACTCAATTTGACAGAAAATATACTAAATTCTAATTTAAATGTGCTGAATTCAGGAAGAATTATACTTACTTTTGGACTTTTTGTACATAAAAATAAATAAATATGATGTTCTCTCATGATAAATATAACTGATCGATTATCGATCGATTCCTAATCGATCAAACCTCAATCGATTGGAGTAGATTCAATCAATTGTGAGTAGTTCCGATCGATTTTCGATCAACTAGGTTTGAAAAAAAGTCATACTCAATTTAATAGCAAATATACTAGATTCTAATTAAATGATATTGAATTTAGGAGGAATTATACCTCATTTTAAATCTTTTGTACCTAAAAATATTGAGGGCAATTAGGCAAATTAGTATATATTAGAAAGTTAAAGTAAATAAAATTTTGTATGTAGAGAGTGGAAATGAACTTTTCTAATATAGAGACTGATCATAAAATCTAAGATGTAAATACAGATTTAAAGATAATTTACCGTTTTTATAAACATCAATAGAAGTATTGGCAAGTATTAATAATTTATTTAATTAGATGTCACGTGTTATCAAACCATTCCTATTTATTTTCACACCCCTAGAGGCCCATGCTTGCTAAAAATGGGCAGCATCTCCCTTATACGGTGAACAAGTTGAAACAAATATATATAACTCTCACACATACGATGACTCAGCCATCACAAATACAAAGTAAACTCACAACTACGCATTTAATATCATTAGGAAAAATAAACATAGCACAGTTAATAGTAGAGAGTCCATATCCGAAATAAAACTCAAATGTAAATTCAAAGACCAATACCAAACTAAACATAAGTCTACTGAGAAAAATAAACATCAGTCTATGAAATAGATACGGAACTAACAACAGTGCAGAAATAAAGAAACTGCGGAAATAAACTAAACACTGAAACAAACTCCAAACCGCATCGACGCTGTGAGACTGGCAACTAGCTCTTTTCCTGGCTCCAGGTAATGAATCTATCTGCTACCTGAAACAAAAGTAGATGGTGGGGGTGGTGAGTCCGGACGGACTCTGCGGGTATAAGAGCAGATAATGTTGGTGCAGGAAGCACCACATCGAACCTGGTTTTGATATTGGCAAAGGATTCAAAGTTAAGTTTATTTGTGATCTAACGTTGTTCACTGAGTGTGCAGAAAAAGCCCTAGCGAAGGACTGCTAGGCACCTGGCGAAGGACTGCCAGTATCCAAGCCCTAGCGAAGGACTGCTAGGCACATGGCGAAGGACTGCTAGTATCCAAGCCCTAGCGAAGGACTGCTAGACACCTGGCGAAGGACTGCCAGTATCCAAGCCCTAGCGAAGGACTACTAGGCAACTGGCGAAGGACTGCCAGTATCCAAGCCCTAGCGAAGGACTGCTAGGCGCCAGGCGAAGAACAGCCTGGGACTGAAGCCCTAGCGAAGGAATGCTAGGCACCGAGCGAAGGGCAGCTCGGCATCCAAGCCCTGGCAAAGGACCGCTAGGCAAAAGTCCAACCAAAGGAGCGGTTGGCATCAGGTACATTCTCCCGAGAGGAGTAGGTGAGGACGCGTTCCCCGTCGAGGGAACAGTAGGCGTCGGTTCGACCTAGGGCTCCATTTTGGAGACCAAAGTCAGAACCAAGACAGCTAAGGCTGTATAAATAAATATTTTATTGTTGCATTGTGTTTTGGACTAACCCTGGATGTAGGACCGAAGGAACGTGTGTCTGCAGCTCAGAAAGCCTCAAAGGAGAGAGGCAATGGCTGAGTAGGGCGCCCGGAGTGTCCCGGGCACCCCCAAGGTGCATACAAAACAAGTCAAAGAAAAAAGGGTTCGAACAGCTGCTGGGCGGGGCGACCCCGTGCTCCCGGGCGCCCCCGCTGCTCCCGAGCGCCCCCAGCGTCCCGGGCGCCCCCATGCGCATGCCTCAAACCAGAAGCCATCGAAGCCAAGCAGATAACGCTTGACCCGGTCAATCCGAGCGCCCCGAGCGCTCCGGGCGCCCCGGTCAAAGCGGATCCAGAGGATAGACGCTGACCGAGACCTTTGCGGATCAAAGGCCACGTGGGGGGTGCCCCCGACGTCCCGGGCGCCCCTAGGCCCTATATAAAGGACCCTCGACCAAGGCTTCAAGTATCAATTCTTTCAATGCCTCAAAGCTCTTCTACGCTCGTGCCTTGCTCCGGAAACACTCCAACTCGAGCCGACGACGTCCCGCTGCCCCGAAAAAGTCAATACACTCCGGACGTCGATAACGAAGAGTGCAATTCTTTATTATTATTTTCGTGCACTTACTTTGTAACCAAATTCTGTAACTATTATTGCGCTTCATATAGAATTGCCCAAAGTAAACGGTCAACGACCGTGGGCCTTGGAGTAGGAGTCGACACAGGCTCCGAACCAAGTAAAATCGACTGTGTCTCTGTGTTGTGTTTATTTTTGCTTCCGCTGTGCAATTGCTCTTTACGAAATTCCGAACGATTTCCGATATTCACCCCCCCTCTATCGGTTTTCTCGATCCAACAGATAACGCATGATATAATAAAAAGGTATAACAAGAGGAAAGAATCAAAAGTGTATAGTCTTTAAGAAATAGAATAATAACTGGGCATGTTTGAAACTGAATGATAGCAGAATATTAATACATACATGCATATCAACTAAATGCAGCAAATATAGCTCATATAAATCAAGCAAACACAAGAAAATGTAAACAATAAATGCATATGATGTAATGACATGTATCACCCCTGATGCCAATCAAGCCAACATCACATCACATCTGTGTGGCCGAATGGGTAGGGCTGTGACAACTGTACACATTCCAACAAATACCACTAGTATAAGTGGTTGAGTGGACAGGTTGTTGGGAGCCAACTACTCCAAAGACCCCAAGAAAAAGGAGAAGCCACTAACAGCTCTGGTATCCCTCGAAAATAACGATAAGAGTGTCAACTGCTTGTTTACAACTCCAACATCGACTATCTATGATTGGTCGAGTGTGGTATAACAGGATAGCTGCTCACACTCTAGTAACTACCACAATGAGTTGTTGAATGGGCAGAGCAACTAAATGACTGATGATGACTTAACCATATGGAAGACAATATTCGTCAACATACAACAATGTAGATATGGTGCATGATATAAAATGTACACTCAACCAAATAACGACGATGCAACGATACAACCAAGTAAGTATCACAATCACCAAACATGCAACTAACTACTAGGTAGAGTATCTCTTATGTCAACCAATCCTAGTTGTGTTTAATGATTATTTCTAGGTACTCGCGTACCAACGGTACTTTACAAAATAGAAAATCAATGGTGAGCCTGTACGGACATAAAATACGATTTAACTCGAAGATCAAGCAAAGAAAGTATCAACAGATGATATTAACAAAAATAAAAAACAAGATCAGTCTTACTCAGAAACCAAACAACCATGCATTTAAGATCAATGATCTACAAGAATATAAAGGAGTTCCACCTTTATGCTCTGTTTACTTGGGAGAGCGGAAAGTAAAACTAAGGAAAAGTTTCCGCAGTGGAAATTTTTTCATTGTTTACTTCGTTAAAATTTAAAGAGGGAAGAGAAATATAATCCATCCGCGGATAGTTTTGGAGCCAAAATCGATCAACTCAAAATCGGACGGAAAGCAGCGGATGGATAAAAAAATGACGCATGTACCCCTTTTCATTTACACAATTACATCATAAACCAAAAAAATAACGCATGTACCCTTTTTAACTCATAAAATTACACCATATACCAAAAAAAAGACGCATGTACCCTTTTGCATTAATAAAATTACAACGCATATACCCACCTTCCTCAATCATGGTAAACAAGCATGCAAAGGAAAGGATTTCTTTTCCTTTCCATTCTCTTCCCATGCCCCTAAGTTTGTTTAATCCATCCATCATCCACTCTTTCAGGTAAACATAGCATTAATGTCGTACACATATCCGAGAGAAATTCCCACGATTAAATGCATGAATCCAATACAGTGTCCTATATCAAGGATAAAGTTTAACTACTTATATAATCAATAAAATAGCTAGACTAACTACTAACCCTAATTAGGATCTAAACATCTACCAAAGTCTAAGCTAACAATTATTACAGTTCACCCAGCCTGACCTCATTAGGCAACCAACCAAACTTTTAAGTAACCAAACCTAACTTCAGCGAATAATAGTGTGAGTATATAGATAACTTTCTGAGCATCAAACACTAACAGATTTTTATACATTGAACAAGGTGTAACATTCAACAAGTTAACTTCCAGAGAACATAAAGTAAACAGGGATGTGAATACACTAATCAAAAAGCAACAACAACACCACTGCTGTATCAACGCCGCGAAACCAACCGCTAGACCAAACACCCAACTGTTAAATTCAAAAGACATGCTCATCTAATCAAAATCACCATTCATCAATACTGAATTAATCATGTGAAAGCCGACTAATCCAAGTTCTTACTTGAGGCAAACTACACGCACCCCTCTTCTCCCTCCCTGTTCTGATCCACAAGCAAAACTCACAACCCTAAACACAGCCAACCACAAGATGAGATCCCAAGAACAGAGATGATCTCAAAAATCTCAGGCTTATCTCCAATTTCCTTGTTTTGTCCCTTTTTCCGATCAGATCCGACACTCAGCTTAGAGGAGGAAGAAACAGAGTTGGGCGGGCTTAACGTCACCCTTTGTGTGGAGAGCAAAGGCTGCGACTTAGGTTTCGAGGCGCTGGATGTGGCGTCGGTGTGGATCGATGGAGAAGAGAAGAATCCACAATAATGGGTTGCGCTCGGTGGTCTCCTTCGTGCGCGCCGAAGAGGAGGAAGACGAAGACAATGAAGAAGCAGAAGAGCTAGCTCGTGTGAAGATGAACTGCAACGGAGGGCTGTCGGCAGCCAGTGGTGTCGGGTAGCGCGAGGGAGGAGCGGAGATCGCAGGGGAGGTTGCGACATGGAGGATGCGAAATCGAAAGGGAAAAGAGAGGGATTTAAGTTAGGATGGAGTTTTGCAAATAAACCCTTCTACTCATGGTTTTTGCGACCCGCCCCTTAGCTCCCATTTTATGCGTTTAAGACCTCATATTTTTTATATTTAACATTTATACCTTATTTCATATTTATATTAGATCTTATATGTTTGAAGGGGAGTCTTGGCGTAATGGTAAAGTTGTTGTCTTATGACCTACAAGGTCACGGGCTTGAGTCCTGAAAATAATATCTTACAAAGTAGGATAAGGCTACGTACAATAGATCCTTCCCTGAAATTTCGCATGGCGAAAGTTTCATATACTTTTATTAGATCTTATATGTTTGCATTTATCAGAATCTTTTATGTTATATAGTGTTACTTTTTATTTATTTTTCAAACATGTATTTTTATGCAAATTTTAGAGATTATATATTTATATCACAATTTTATTTTTATATGAACAGCTTACAAAAATTAATCCCTTTTAGAAGGATCAATATATTTGACAACCATTATTCTCCGATATCAATAGTATTATAAATCATTTTAAATTTTAATAATTTTAATTGACTTCTTTATTTAATTTGATATATATTATTGAATGTTTCAAGTAACTAGTGATGCCCTTATTTATGTAGTGATGATTAAAAAATATCAATATATTTATTTATATTCACTATCTGTTTTATTTGTAAATATATAAATGCATACAATTTTTAAAAAAAATTAGTTGAAACTTTTATAAACCAATGCTGTGGTATGTTGTTAATTAAGTACATTAAAATGTGCCTCTAAATTAAACACTAAAGTGTAGCTAAATTAAGGTACTAAATTGCCTCTAAATTTGATGCTAAAATATTTTAAAATTATAAATTATGTTAAAGAATTGTGCAATACTACTCAAAATTCCTCGATTGACCATGTTAAAGTAGGGTTACTAATTTGATTTCTATGGACATGCTATTTGAAGTATTGTTGAAAATAAGAATAGCAAGTTCCTTAATGATCCTTGAATGATGCTTAATTATTAAGTATCACTAAGTCCTTAAATAAGAATAAATCCTCATTCTGAAAACTAAAACTAAATTTAATTTTAGAGAATGAGAATGATCGAGCAAAAGCAATACAATTGTTTTTGTTGAGTAAGTTAATTTGGACCAGGTAGCAAATGAATTTGGGATGATCGATTCGGTCCCATAGAATTTTTCACCGATCACCAGGGTAAATCGGGAAGCGCTTGTGGTGGGCGATTTAGAAGCTCAGCGTCCTAGGATTCGTGTCTCATTTGAAAAAAAAAATTCTTATAAAATACACCGTAGCTAAGAATCTAACTATAAATGTCTAAGATAATGATTAATCGTACTACCGCTGCACCATAATCTCGAGATATTTTTTTTTATTGAGTAGATTAGCTAATACATCATATATGTAATGCACTTCACATGCAAAATCAGCCTACTATTCAGTGGAGAGTAATTTTTTAATATTTCTCCATATGATTAATTTCGATGTATAATTTAGCACTGGCTTTATTAGATGGTATCCCATACAAAACAAGAGAGAAACTGATAACAGTGTTAGGTCAATCAAATGAGGAAAACATCCATAAAAAAACACAACTTTAGAATGGAAGTTAGCTATAATATCATATTTCTACAAGGAAATTTGTCTCATCCAGTGAGACAGAAGAATCAAGCATAAACAAACACAACAAATTTCAAGCTTTGCCCTGTAAAGTGCTGAAACTAATCAACGCTTGAGCACAAGTGTGATAAGTGATATTAACCTGCTCACAAAAATATTAATTCCACCTTTAAACTTGAAAAAGAAAAGTGCAGTTGCCAGGTAAAGCTTATAAATATGCATAAGCATTATGTTCCTCCAAGCAAGAAGACTGAAGGATAAAACCTTTGATAAGTCATGGAAAGCAAAATGTGTAGTATGAGATCTAAGTGTCTTGTGATCGTATGTGTTATGGTGTGCTCATTGTGCCGTGTCAAGTCAGATCTTGAGTTGGGCTTCTACGAGAAGAGTTGCCCTAATGCTGAGAAGATCATACATGATTATGTCAAGAAGCACATACCAAATGCACCTTCTTTTGCAGCTGCTCTTCTCAGGATGCACTTCCATGATTGCTTTGTCAGGGTATGTAGTTATCATATGGATCAAACATAGGAGTAAGTCTTGGAATGCGATATCACGAGTCGAAGTTTAGTATTATATATTGCTCATTTTGTCAGGGTTGTGATGCTTCTGTGCTGATAAACTCCACAACAAATAGCAAAGCAGAGAAAGCAGCATTGCCAAACCAATCCCTTCGTGGATTTGATTTTCTTGATAGAGTGAAGAGCGTAGTAGAAGTTGAATGCCCAGGAGTTGTTTCCTGTGCAGATATCATTGCCTTGGTAGCAAGAGCTGCAGTTGTGGTCATTGTAAGTAACTAAGGCATCCTTGAATTCATATACAATTCATCATCAGTATAATTTAGCAAGATGTTATGCTTGATTATAATATAACTTTGTAAGTAACAATGTATTTTGTTTCCTATCGAAATTCAACGAAAAAAATGATTAACTTGTTTCAAGTCTTTCACCACATTAGGGAGGTCCTTATTGGCATGTTCCAACTGGACGCAGAGATGGTTTGATCTCAAAGTCCAGAGAAGCATCAAATGAACTCCCAGCACCAACATTCAACTTCAGTGCTCTTCAAGCATCATTTGCTAGCAAAGGACTGAATCTTTTAGATTTAGTCGTTTTGTCAGGTACTTGACCAAATTTTCAGCATTCAAGGTGCAGTTTTTCCTCCTTTGCTTTCGTTTGGGCAAAGATTTAAGAGGTGCCAATCTTCACATCATTGTAGGGGCTCACACAATCGGAGTCTCTCATTGCCAAGCATTCAGTAATAGGCTTTACAATTTCACTGGTAACGGCGATCAAGATCCTTCTCTGGATAGCTTCTATGCTGCCAATCTGAAGAAGAACAAGTGCAAGACCGCGAACGATACGACGACGATCGTTGAGATGGACCCTGGTAGCTTCAGAACCTTCGATCTCGGATACTACAAACACCTGCTCCAGAGAAGAGGACTCTTCCAATCTGATGCAGCTCTAAGCACAACTCCTGTCACCAAGTCGGCCATCATTCAGTTGCTTAACAACCCCCTTGAAGTGTTCTTCAAAGAATTTGCCTTGTCCATGGAAAAGATGGGAAGGATTGGAATAAAGACAGGATCTGCAGGTGAAATTAGGAAGCACTGTGCTGTCGTCAATCATTAAAATTGCTTAATTTATTTTCATTTCAATTTGGAATTTTGATGTGCTGTGGGAGTCACTTTGTGTTTCTCCAGTGTATTGATGCATTCGTGTTGTAATAAATTCAAGCTTCAGGTGTGTTTTCTGTTTGTTGAAACCTTCAAAAAACCGTGAAAGCTGCATAAATGATATCAATAATTAATCGTTGGATGGCACTTCCAGACATGCACATCGCCTATATGTAGTGGGCCCACCAAAAGCTATGAATCATAAATTTGGGATTTGGGTTCTTTAGAGTGGAGCCGGAATAACAGACCCATGAACACTGAGAAAGAAGATGGACAGTATGGATCCACCACTTGTTTAATTGACCGACATGAATAAGAATTCGCTTTAGGAAACTTCATAAGTGCACAATGAGTTGGTTTTGTTGGTATGCCATCCGCCAGGGATGAGAGAGAGAGAGAGAGCGAAAGATTTCAGATTTGTGTATTAAAGAGGTGAAAGAGATAAACATTCTACAGTGGTAAAGGCGATTCAATCTTCCAGCACTCCTATCATCTCAGCGTCTCTATCAGTCTCTCTTAGGACCAACACTCTATCAGTCTCTCTTAGGATCAACATGAAAGATTTAAATAAAGCGTCTTTGCCGGTCCATCCAAGACCAATACAAAAGAGATAAGTCATGATAAGAGAAGATACGTGGATGGGAGATGAGTTATATGAGATATAAGAATTTACCTCTATCATTTGAATATCCCTGGATCTCAAGTAGATCTAACATCCTAACTACCATCTCATTTGACTGAGATAAATATTCTACAATGATATTATAAATGGGAGATGTTAAGAGATTTAATCATGATTGTCTCAGCGATGTAGGACCGATATAAGAATATTTAATTTTTAATGGATCATAATTTTTGACTCAGAATTTAAAATCACATTCTATCAGTGCTAGTGCTCGCTCATATAGAATTTAAAGATCTATATTTATTATGGAAAACGTTAATCTATATTTATTATGGAAAACCTAAATCGTCAAATTTCAGATTAAAAAATTCATTTAAATTATTTTCAGAGTCCTTGAATATATTTTTAATAATTTTTATTTTTATAATATTTAAGATATTTTTAATATGCCAGATATTTATGACTTATGATTTATGTGCATGAATATATCATCGTGTTTTGTAATTTAGAATTTTTTAATGAATTTTCTTTTTTTTTTTGATTTTTTTCTTTTCTTCTGAGTCGGGAGATCTAAATATATATAAACACTGGTATTATATATGTTCCATATTTCGCTATCCGGCGTCTCTCTTCAGATAACGCTCGATCGCCTTCTGATTCTCTTTTCTTCGCCTCCTTTTCTTGTCACTGAGCAGCGAAACTACTCTCTCCCCTTCTCCTCTTTGTCTCCTTCTGCTCAAGAGATGACCTTACGTTCTCCTTTCTGCCTCCCACTCCCTTCGTCTTCCTTGTCACTGTAGTTCCTTAATTTTCACCATACTTCTTTTGTTGAAGTTTCTCGTCACTGCGATTCTCACGAGTACAAATCCTCAAGCATCGGCCATGCGTTATCTTGAAGTCGACGTCGATGGCGAAGAGACTTTCCTGGTCGATAAGGTGAGCTTGATTACTCGTAAGTTTCTTAATTTTCCAGCAAACATTCTTAATTCTCCGACGAACAGTCGATGCTTGGTGTTATTTCGACTCGATTTTTTTATAGCTCTCTTCAATCGCGTTCTCCGTCTCTTCGTTTTCATGTACAATTCATGTTCGCTATTTTTTCTTTCTTGGTGAAGATTCGTTCATCTTCACCATTTGCTGCAAGCTGTTGGCTCTCCCTTCTGCCTCATTAATGGAGGCTTCATGTGAGCAGTTAATGCTTCAGTCATTTATTTCTTTTCCTTTCACTTTTTTTTCATGATCAAAATACGGTTTCAATGTCGAAATTATTGCTTCCGTTTACGAGGGAATGATTCCTGTCGCTTCTTTTTCATTATGCTCATTCAAAGCGCCTAGCTGCACCTTGCTTTCTTTTCCTCATTGAACAATGAACCAATGGAAGGACTCTTCATTCCCCCCTTGACCACCTCCTTCAATCCTTGAATTCAATGTTTTTAGATTCCGTTTGTTAATATCTTCAAGGTTTACAGGAAGTCATCTCATCCTTCTGCGGCAAGCTAAGAAACATAAGCAACAGAGCTTTAACCGCTTCACCAACAAAACCCCTCAAAGTTGCAATCACTGGCTTCCCGGGAGGATCAGAGGCATTTGAGCTAATGGCAAAGTTCTGCTACAACAATGGCAGAGCTCAAATGATAACATCCCACAGCACTTGCCTTCTGCACTCTGTTGCGCACTTCATGGACATGAGTGATGGTGTTTCTGCCTCCACGAACAACTTGCTTGAGTTGACAGAGAAATCTCTGGAGGGACTCCCTTACTGGTCATGGCCTGAGATCATGCACGCTTTGAAGCAATGCGACGACACTTTTCCAGTTTCGGTTTCTTCGGGGCTGCTGGACCGAGTGTTGGAATCCGTTGTCGGTAGAATCACAGCAGTAGCTGATGCTAGCCCGTCAGGTTCATCTCCTGAAAGCTCAGCACTAAGGTTGTCAGTTGATTCAAGAAGCACAATTAGCGCGAAGAACAGCTCCCACCGAGCTTGGTGGTTCGAGGATATTCTGAGCTTGAGCCCAGACATGATCAAAAAGATCATCAGCAGCATGGGTTCGCAGAAGGTAGATCATGTACTGGTCAGTAAGTTCCTCGTGCATTATCTAAAGAATGCAGTGTCCAGTTCCTCGTGTAACAAGAAAAGGGCTGCCGAAATTAGCATAGAACTGCTCTACTCTCTTGATGGAGGAAGCTCGGTGTCTTGCAAGGGCCTGTTTGATGTTCTCAGGGTCTCAGCATCCTTGAAGCTTAGCAAGGACTGCCAAATTAAATTGGAGAGCATGATAGGAAGAAAATTTGACCATGCAACATTAGATAGTTTACTGATTCCAGCTCCTGCAGGGATGGATTGTCTCTATGACGTCAGTCTAATCTTAAGGTTCTTGAAGTGTTTTCTTAGCACAAGCAAAGTTAGAGAATCAATAGCTCGATTGAAGCAGGCAGCAAAGTTGATGGACTCTTACTTGGCTGAGATCGCCCCTGATTTTTCTTTGAAGCCTCTGATGTTTCTGTCACTTGCCACAGCTCTACCTGATGAAGCAAGAGATTCCCATGATTCAATGTACCTAGCAATCGACATGTATCTTGAGGTATCTTTTCGTAATTTTTTTTTTTTTCAATAATTAGTTTGGTTCAGCAATTAAATAAATTCTTGTTCACGAAATACTTAGGTTCATACTCAACTACTGGAAGAAGAGAAGACAAAGCTATTTTGTGCCATAAACTATGAGAAGCTCTCATCCGAATCCTGCAAGCACCTGGCGAAGAACTCGAAATTCCCCTCAAGAACAGTAATCAGAGCTCTCGTTTCTCAACAAAGAAAGCTCAGGAGCCTTCTGCAGGAGACCAACCAATTGAAAGAACCATCGCCCGAGCGAAATCAGAGCAAGAAAAAACAGTTGAGTAGTGATGATCATCAGCAGGTCATTCTTTATGCGAAAAACCTTGAGATTTCCAGCGAGAACAAGAGGCTCAAGTCTCAGCTTCGAGGAATGCAATGGAAGGTGACGGAGTTGGAGAAGATTTGCAAGAAGATGCAAGCGCAGATGGAGAAGGCCATGAAAATGAGAAGAGTTAGTCCAAATGGATCCAAGTCACTACCCAGGCTTTGCTCCTGATCTCACTCAGATTCATGGAGCCCACGCAATTTTGTACACATGTTATTGGTCCTTAGATCGTGTTCCACAAGAATCTGAGATTTCTTTGATTTTGTTCCTCCTGTAAAGCTGGTCGAGGGCATTGCCTTTAACAGAGGGAAAAGAGAAGTGGTTGGGTTCATCTCTTTTGAGCAATGAGAGGTCAATTTGTGCAGCTACTTACATGTTCTTCTGCTCTTTCTTTAATCATTGTTGTCCATAGTACTCTAACCTTTTTATTAGAGACCTCTTTACAGGTCTTGGATGTGGTTTCTGTCTGCTAGCGTTGTCCGAATCTAATATTCAGATAAAGGATCAAAGTCAGTAATCTCACGTATAAGGAAGGAATCATGTGTTCCATAAATTACATAAACTTCTTTATCACTGATTGCAGTAAAACATACTAAATCATCGCTGTCACATTTCTGGAACCCTTGGGATGCCGGTGCAGTAGTGTATGATTACTGAAAGATTAATATATATCCAGCACGCATGTGCGGTTATAATATCCAGCATGGTAAGAAAGATTAATAGAGGAGCCATTAATGGAGGAAGGGGATCTCAGTTCACAGAGCTCGAGACGAGGAAAGCGGCAAAGGACACTCTTGAGGTCGTGGGAGATGACACAGGACCCAACGCTGTCAACACATTTACAGTGGAGTGGAGGGGATGTGCACTGCACGCCATTGCAATTTGCAAGTGACAAACAAGCAAAAATCAAAGATCAGAAACCAAAAAAAAACTAAAATTTAAAAGTAAGTTATAAGGCAGAAGGAAGGTAAATTATGGGTAAGTACTAACTAATATATTAGAAATGATAGAAATCTAACTATTAGTAGGGATTTAATCTTCGAATCTCATAATAATGGTCCGTCACAATCAAAAGATTTGGCGAAGAGTAGGACTGTAATTGAACTGAACCGAGCCGAATACTTGAGAGTTTGAGTTTAATTCGTTTATTATCGAGCCAAGCTCGAACTTAATTTATCGAATATAATGATGGCTCGCGAGCATATTCGAGCCCTTAACGAATTTACCAAATATAAATTATTCATTAATTTATTGAAAAAATAAATTATATATTCTAAAAAATATAAAATATTTACTAAAATTTATGATTTTATTCATACAAATGAGTTTTATTGGATATTTTATATTTATTAAATGTAAAAGTGTCAAAATTATATATTTAATGTTAAATATTAATTTTATATTTTACGAACTAGCTCACGAGATTATTAACGAGTCTGTTCACGAGCTAACGAGCCGAATACTGATGAGTTTGAGTTTGGTTCGTTAATATTAACGAGTTTTATTAAACGAGCTCGAACGAGCTTCTATCGAATCGAGCTTCGAATAGTTCACGAGCGGCTTGATGCATTTACAGCCCTAGCGAAGAGAGAGAGAGAGGGGGCACCATGAGCATCAAGATAAAAACAGTCTTAATCGATCTTGAAGAGTAATTAACTTAATGAATAAAATAAGATTAGTCAATGGGTGGTAATCTGTGAAGAATCTGTGTCATATAAACAAGGATAAAAACACCGTTGCTTGAAAGGTGAGGAAATTAAAGACTCATGGGGTTTGATGAACTGAGAGAAATGGAGTTGAGAAAGTTATGGGCAATTAAGTTATGACGTAAACAGCACAACATTGGCCTGGTGTTTCTCGCCTTGCGGAATCATTTCCATTTGTTTTTTAAATTTTGTCGACATTATTTATTAGTGTTTTATTTGTAAGTCCTCTTGTCCTTGCTTTTTTCATGTTTCCCATGAGCGTTTCTATTAAATTTGTGTAAGAGTTGTCTGAGATTATAATCGACTACGGTTAGTGGACTTTTCACTTCCGTTCACTGCGCTCGAGACAAAAGGAGAAAATGGTTAATTAATCAAGGATTTTGGCGAAAAGAATGTTTAAATGGATTAAGATAAGAGACTTGGAATCTTGTTTGGGCCTTCTTTAATCTTAGTTAGTTTCGAGGTAGGGTTTTGATGTTTGTATTTTGAATTGGGCAATTTACCGTATCATCCATTAAACTTTTAAAAATACTCAAAACGTACATTTACTATTTTTAAATTGAACTGAACTAAATCTTCTCTCCTCTATTTGAAAAAAAAAAACACAATCAAAGTTAAATGCCGGGGCATTTAAGCATAAATGAATAGAAAATTTGTAATGGATTTAATTTTTTAAAAAAAAAAGAAAGAGAGAGAAGAAATTGATAGACCATAAGCAAATTTATAGATTAATAAACTCCAAAGAACAGAAGCGAACCAAAGGATTCAGAGCAAAAAAATAAATAAATAATCAAACAAAAGAGAGAGTGCAATAAATTAGCAAATGCATATACGGGTCAATTTTCAGAAATTATTAATTCCTTCCCCGTGCGCTGCTAATCGGTTCATAGACGCTAATTAGGCGTCAATTGTGGTCTAATTTGGTGACGATGCAAGCTTGGTTGCACATGGTGGTGCATGGCACGTTGCCAATCTGGCCGTTGGCGCAGCGGTCGTAGCAGTCACTGAAGCACCCGAACGCGCTGACCGCCGGCGTCGACGTCGCCGCCATGAGCACCACGACCACGAGGAAGGCAAGTACGGCCATTTTCTTGTCCGCCATGATATTGAGGCTGCCTTGAATTGTAGGGGAAAATTGATTGAGAAATTAATTAAGACGAGCGTGAGGGAAGTTGAAATGATTTGTTTCTCTTTTATAACGAAAGGAGAGGCCAGAGAGAGTTGACCGGATTGAGTGGCTGTGGGGTTATTGGCTGTGTCCGATTCGACACGTGCATCGTAATCCATGCGTATTGCATGGATAGTTCAATCAATCCCGGAGAAATTAGAATTATATTCATATTTTTTACAATTTTAATTTGAATAATAAACGCTCCATCGTGCACTTTATACTTAAATTCATTATTTTATTGTCATATTTTTTTTATAAACTTTAATTATTTTTAATTTTAACATGAAAAGGAATCGAATAGTGATGAAAAAAAATTAAATCAAATAAGTCCTCATCAAAATTTGACTCTACCCACGCCTAAAATCAATTTACATAGTTGGCTATCATCGAGTTAAATCAGATAAATATTACTAAATTCAAATTTGCATATATACATCTTTAGACTAAGAATTATGTTCTAGAATTAAACAAAAGCATTATATTGTTAATCTCGCAATCAACATACTGGATTGTAAAACACTATTCATATATACTATGACTATGAAAATTTCAAATTTATTATAGCTAATAAAAATTATAACTAATTTAATACCTTCAAATTTCAAATTTGCATATAATGAGAGTGTTAAAGGGATTTATTTTTGATATATTTAATATGATTTAAATATATTTTAATATGTTTGAAAAATATGGTCAAGTAAAAACAACATCAGTACACTCCTAATCTACTCGTCGACATAGAAATTTATAAACTCTGGAGAGTATTTCTTACTTTCACAAATTTCATTTTGGTATGAACAACTACAGCACAAGCAATCCTTCTTCACTATTCAAACTCATTTGATATATATATATATATATATATAGACACACACACAGGTTTTCATATATTATTTTCCAATCCTAAAATTATATATATATATATATATATATATATATATATATATATATATATATATATAAACAGCTTGTTTAAATTATTAAGTTGGGATATTATATTGTGTTAACATAAAAAAATATATCATATTAAAAAGTGACACAAATTAGTTTAATCTAAAGTCACTCACAGTATTTAACTCAGTTTATAATAATACATAAATAGTCAAGTTCGATTTCAAATTCAACTATTTATCCTCACGGATTAACCCAGTTAATTCATAAAAAATGTTATTATCAATAAGTTTAGTGTATTCCTAACGGGTCTCAACCCCTCTTGCATGAGCTGCCAGCCTAGTTATGATTCTCAACCAATATCTATTGATTTTCTCAATCCCTCCTTACATAAGTTCCTATTTCTAAACAAAATCTCTCATAATTTACCTTTTATTTAGAGAGTGGAAGATTATCCTAGAGAGGTCCACTATTCAAACATTTTTCAAACAGAAGCAGAAAAAACAAAATTCAAATATTTTCAAATTATTTTATACCACACGATTGAAATATGATTATTTTATAACTTACTGCCTTGGGGTTTTTCTTAATCTTAATAAACTTTTCTGGAATCAACAATTTTAAATCTTTCTTAACTTTTTTTATAAAATAATCAGTGCTGATTTTCTGCTCAATCGTACACATTCACAAGATTTTTTTGAGCGAATACATGTGAACATATATTCATCAAAAGATATAGATATATACAAAGTGAACATTTATATCCACAAGATGTTAAACCGTTATGCACACTTAAACAGATTTATGGAATCAAAACAAACAGCAGCAAATTTTTTCCTAGTGAATCAAAATGACACGTCAATAAATTAAAAGAACCATTCTGACCCAAGTTCGTTTGATATAAATAAAAGTATGAAATTCATTACTGCATTAAAAACAGAATGTAGAATCAAACACTGAAAATTGACACTAAACTGAGCACTCATCTTCCCAGGCTACAAATGGTTCACTTAAAACTAAATGACAATCAGCCACCTTCCGGAGCCTAATTAACCTAGTTCTTGGCTTTTACAGCTTGTCTCTTTTTTACTCCAAACTTGGCAACCTTAAGGCTGCGATGAACCACGCTAAGGCGTGCAAGAGCTGCTTTGGTTAGATCAGGTCTGTAGTAATTATCTGTAATCTGCACAGAAGGAAAGTGCAATTGCATTCAGAAAGGATCATTCAGAGAAACAACGTTTTCATGTTTAATGAATACTCCCAATGCAGAGGAGTGTATGGATGAGCATAAGTTCAATGCAGAAGCACAAAAAAGAGTGATGGAACAATAACTTAGGCTGCCAAAGGGATTTAAAAATAAGAGGAATTTGAGTAAAGATAAGCACAGGAGTTTACATGCTAACAGCTCGAAAAATGCATTACTAAATAAATAAAATGCCGGACAATGAGATGAGATTTAAAAACAATACAAAAACATTTAGAGAGGAATCGCAGAGCAAAAATAAGCTCAGAAGCCAAGCGTAACAAGCAAATTTCATTGGAGACCAATCAGCTGAGAGTTCTCTCAGCTGTTAGCAGCTCATCATAGCAACATTTTCAAACAACAGCAAAAGCAAAGAAAAATAAATACATAATTTAAATGCATAATAATGAAATGACAGTCATCGACCCATTGCTAACACCAACAGATACAAACTAAAAAAAATCATTAAATCTTAACAAAATAAGCATAACCCACTTTGTACTTTGTAGCACAGCGGAACTAATGGTACGGATATGTTCTCCAAGCAAAATAAGTAAATTTGATTTGTTAAATAAAATGGAAAACACAACTTAATAGTACAATGTAAACAAACTATTCCTAGATATAAGACAGTAAAAACTATCAATTTGAATTGTCTTTCTATTATGTAATTTTTTTACTGAAAATATCTAAATAGACAATTGCATAATAGAAAGACAATTCAAATGATATTTTGGTAAATCATCAGATGTGATAACATAATCTCACTTAATAGGACATTTAGCCTAGGCATACAGCATCAACATAATAAATTCTCATGCATTAATAACAAAAAAGGCAAAAATTTGTTCCCTTGCTAACTGTGAGGATGAACAATATACAGCTTGAAGAATAATCATGTACCTACTGGTTAGAAAGCAAACAGAGATTGAAAAATTAGAACATTGACAAGCATTAAAGCTGATAGGTAACCTTTCGACCAGCATAGCATATAATACAAATTTAACAAACTACAGGAATGAGTATAAATATATGCTGACGATATAGAATTAAATGCAATAGAAAAATGTGGCTGGATATACACAAAGCAATGATCAGAACAATTACCGAAAGTAAGAACATGTAGATATGCCAACTTTTATTAGAGTTGATACCTGACTCTTGACGATTTTAGCCATCTTGAAGAATTCCTTTTTCAGTTCTGTTCTGTTGTGCAAGCTTGCAGGTTTGTTCTGTTTCTTTGTCTTAGTAGTGGCAAGGACAACATTGAGGTCCTTCTCTCCAGGTAGAATGGTTACTGTCTTCTTGTTTGCTAAGCCTGTGAATTTTCAATCAGGATACTGGCTTAAGAAAAAAATGCACCAAACAATCAAAACCAAATATGGTTCCAAAAGCATTTCAAATGGCAAAGCTACATACTTACCTGAGTGCTTGTAGGAATGGAGGTTGTATAGATTGTTAGGCTCTCTACTAAACACCACCTTGTTAGTGCCACTGCCATACTGCTTAACAAGGAAAGAATTGTTCTTCTTCACGATCTCCCAGATGAGCGGTTCAGGGATAGTAGCCATTTGCACTGCAATATTATACAACAAATGATTTATATCATATGACTCACGGATGACTGAAAATAAATAAAATCTCTGATTCTTCAGAGAGACTAAATTTAACCAGGAAAATAGCTAGACAATGTAACACAAATAACAAGGATCGACAATTGTAATTAAAAACAAACAGGTGAACATAGGGAGATGCAAAAGTTGAGTGTAAGAGCAAGAGAGTGAAGGGCATCTGAAAGCTCCACAGCTCACAATTGAGCCAATAAAGTAAGGCCTTCTGATCCCCATCTAAGCAACAATATTGTTACAAGCGATTCTTCAAATACAGACGGATGATGGCAGTCACTACTCATGGTAACCAATCAGCTTTAGAAAATGTGCCTTCAACTAGAGTGACACTTCCCTACGGAGGCCACTAGCCAAGCAGGAGCATTATATTTTATGATACTTGATCGATTGGCTGATTTTCACTGATCATGCTCATTTTGAGGACACAATGTGCAATTGACTCGATTGATTATATTCTAGTTTGGTCCAACCTACTAACTTCATTGGTCTTAGTCACTGGCTCAAATTACTTGGGAATCTTCCCAACTGAGCAGGTTATACATAAATGACAATTTATCTAGTAATAATTTAAATCACAAATGTGAATACATAACAAGTAATAAGAAGCTAAATGTTTAATTTATTTGGTTATTAACTCGTTTCTTCAATCATTGACATACTCAGAGAAAATTGAAACGACTTTCACAAAAATGACCTATAAGCATCCATGAACCATTGAACTTGACCAGATAATCAGGATAAGCATTTTTTAAAAGGATAAAATATATATTAAAAAAAAACCTTATATGGCAAGTATTAAAACTACAACTGACTCAAAACTGATAGAACAGAGGTTAGCTTCAAAATATAAGGCGTAAACAATTAGCTCTAATAAGCTAATATGAACTTTTGAAACAATGAGTGATGTAGATAAGCATTCGAATAGTGAGTCATCAAAATAAAAAAAAATACCACTAAAGTAGGAAAAAATATAACTTGATGTGAATACTTATTCGAGCTAACTGGTCTATATGGACGAGTTTACCAACTAAATGTGTTGCAGCCAATAGTTAAGATCAAAATAAGCAGAACATACACAATCCTCAGAATAAAAAATATTTCAGATGTTAAAAGTGAAAAAAAAGAATCCTTAAAATCTCTTCTGCCCCAGAAGAGGTTTTGTTTAACCTGAATCGCATGTAGGCGCAAGCATCCTTGTTTCCTCATCAAGTTTAGTAAACAAAATTCCTCAACTTAAAAAGACGAGGGATGTATACCTTGCAATCGGCGTCATTCAACAATGTAAATCCGCAGGAAAATCAAACAACTAACTTTACAAAATGGTTACTAATGGAAAAGCTTTACAGCCAAAAAGACAGAATAGGGATAAGCTCAAGCAGCATGAATGCGTTAGAAACCAAATCACAAGAACCATCAACAAGAGAAGAAAAGATCAACAAAATTGTAAGTTTTGCTTCGCCAACATCAGAGGAAAGAGAAGAGAAGGAAACGGAGATACCTTGCCCTGAGACGGCCCCCGCCAAGCGTTCCAACAAATGCACAGAACAATCAGAGAAGGTGACGATGCGAGATTTTTATAAAATGCAGAAGATAATCATGGCCGTCCAATTTAGGGCGCACTTAATCTTTCATTCACTGCGCTGGGCCATTTTTAGTAATTGGGCTGTGGTCACTATAAGGTCTTAAAGTTTAACAAGTAGCTTTAATTATATATATATATATATATATATATATATATATATTTTGGACATGGAAAAAACGAAGGTGGTAAAATATATCTTTTGATATTTATAAATTATTTGATTTTAAAAAATAGGAATTAAATCACTAGTTTGAAATTTTGCTACGTGACATTTTGTAAAAAAAAAATGAAGGTTTAGTGCAAGCCAACTGCATATAATCAGATGACCTATTTTTTTTAAAAAACTAAAAGATTTTGAGAAAAAATTGAAAATAATTCCTGAAACTTAATCAATCATGTATTAAAAAAAATCTATTTATCATCATCCATAAAAATGACCACATTGAATAGAAATAAAAATAATTACAAATAAATAATTTAACCTGAATCTATCATATTAATCATGCATGTATCTTATTTATTATTGGAATTTTTACAAGTACAGAATGATCTATTAGAATGTACGACAATCTATCATACTTCTCAATGGGAAAGATAAGAGGAAAAAGAAGTTCCCTTGAATGCAAGAGTGATGGCTTAATTAGAAAGCTTCATCCCTTATACACCAAACTCATTTTAGAGGGATCTTCCGAATAAAATTAATACATCATTAATAGTTCATTAATATTAATGAAAAAGGTTAACTAATTTACACATTGAATCCACATCAAATAATCCAAACTCCCCTACGTGCATAAAGTATTGGATTATTTAATTGACATTTAGCTTCCTTAACGACAATTAATTAGTATGTGTTAATTAAGTGTAAGCCCACCTTATAGAAATAAGCTCAACCATGTAAACTTAGAGAGTACTTGGCTGAGCTTATAAGCTCTACAAAACAACCTATAAGTTGTTTTGGAGCTTATAAGCTCTTCAAATTTATTTGGTAAATTTTTTTATAAATCGGTTATAAACTGTTAAAATAAGTTGATTGACAACTTATAAGCTATTTTAAAAAAAGTAAGTTAGACCATATTTTTTAAAAAAAAAATCTTATTTTAATAGTTTTCTTCTCTAAAATATCTTTATATAGTTTCATTAATCCCTATTTTATCCCCTACAAATTTTTACAATTCTAACAACTCTCTCTATGTCGACTTCTTTTCTCAGCACACTCTGTCATCATTTTTTCTCAGCGCATGAAGTCTCTGACACTTCCTTCCCTTTCTTCTCTCCCTGGTGCACAAATTCTCTGACTCGATTAGAATTTGATTTTTTTGTCTAATTTCATTCTATATCTTTATTTTCCAACCGTAGTTGTGAAAAAAGAAGACCTTGATTTTTGACATAGCGATTGAATTATATTTTTGTCAAGTTTTAGTATTGTTTTATACTTTTAATAAAAATTATATGTATTATACCTTTTTGGTAATTTTGTTAATAAAAAGATCTTATAATATCAAACGTATCAATTTCTTTAAATTATTTAAAATAGTTCATCCAAACATTTGAACAGCTTATTTTTAAAATAAAACCTAATAACGTATAAGTTTCTAAAACAACTTATAAGCTTTACGAGCATATAAGCCATTGTTAATAATTTTGGCCAAACACCCTCTTAATTGAATTAAAACCACCCATGTGGACTTAATTATACAATCTTCTACTTGGGTTATACTTGATCTCTTATACACACAACCCCTTTGTTGAACTTAATATGTCAAAATTGTATGGGTTAAATACCCCTTTAAATAATCTGGTTTATTAAATCAATTAATATAGGACTAAAGAAGTCAGAATTACTATAACACTTAATAAGACTCAACAGTAATCACAGTTGATACCAGGGGATGCAAAGGTGGCCATGTAGCAAGCAGAAGACCATGTTGGCATGCCTGAGCAATCAAGCCCACTCTAGGTGGATCTTCCAGGACCAACAAGATCCTCGAAAGACTGTCTTCAACACCAGTTGGATCCAACCTTGTGACGTAAAGCCCAATTTAGAGCCTCGAGACGCCAAGTCGAGCTCACAGACTAACCATAGGAACTTGAGATTCTGAATCGAAAACCCATGTCGAGATTCTGAGATAAGATTGATAAGTCGGGGCCAAAAAACCTAACTCGGGGTCCTTGATCTAAGTGATGTGGCTAGGGGGTGTGATCCACGTGCCCAAAAGAGCAAACGTAGCCCCTTTACTTCCCATTAAATGTGGGATAATTAACCATTATTACTAGAAGACATGGATAACAACCACAAGAATCTCGAAAATGGAAGAATGTGGGCATCCCTCCCCTCATACTATAAAGGTGCTCAACTCCAATGCTAGGAGGTATGCAAGAAACCCTCATGCATGACTAATTGTTCTCTCCACTTCTCAAAAGATTCTGACTTGAGCGTCGGAGTGACTGCACCGAAGACTCGTCCAGTCATCCACCTAACTTGTGTTTCCTTTTTAGAGCCCCCCAGAATGCTCCGAGACAGAGCCACAAGGTGAACCTCTTCCACATCCACCTTCAAACCACTGGTGAGTTAGCCCTCGATGAGATCGGGCAGTATCAAATTGGCACCATCTATGGGAAATCCAAATTTTAAGATCGAGCAGCATCAAATTCGAGCAGCTAAGAACTAACTTGATTTTAAGATGGATAGCATCAGACAACCCAACTTCGAAGGTGCAAATGGACCACATCTTGTCATCATGACGGTGGAGGATTTCAACCAACTAGTGACTGCTACTATACAAGCAATACTACAAGGACAATCGCAATCGACGATAGTACCAATCCCCCATCCCCCTACTAGATCACCTTAGTCTGCGGCGATATCACCGGCGATACCTCAAAAGTCGGCCCTATCCACGCAAACACCCATGTAGACATTTACCCTCCCCACGAGCACCTTTGCTCAGAGAGGAGAGTTGTTGGGATCTTCAGATGAAGACTTCCACCAGAGCCCCTGAAAGAAAAGTGTGTCATTGGCAAAGCCAAGGATGGCAAAGGTCCTCCCTTCTTGCCCCATGTCTTATAGGACGAGTTGCCAAGACATTTTAGAGCACTGCCCATAGGAAAATACAATGACATAATCGATCCCGAGGATCATCTGTGCAAATTTGAAAACACCCCCTACTACACCAATACTCGGACGGGGTCAAGTGCTGGGTTTTCTTGACCACATTGTCAGGCTCAACACAATGATGGTTTAACCGTCTCCTAGCTTCTTCCATCAGGACTTTCAAAGACTTTAAAGAATCATTTATGAGGTATTTTGCTCCCAACTGAAAGTATCAAAAGACCCCACATGACATATTCACCCTTAAACAGAAACCCAAAGAACCCCTAAAGGAATACCTACAATGGTTCAACCGAGTGGTCATGGATGCCACCTTGGTTACCACAGAGATCTAGGTTAGTATATCTTCTCAAGGGCTAGTTGACGGGGATTTTTTTTCCGATCCTTGGTCAAAAAATCTCCTAGCAATTTGGCGGCTACAAGGATGAGTCCTTAAATATATTCAGGTAGAAGAGCCTCAGTTAGCCAAGAGGAAAGAAGCACTGATCTCCATCTCCACAAGTACTTTGGCAGATCGGAGGGCCCCGCCTCCCCCCCCCCCTCTTGGAGTAAAGATCTTTTAGCCCCAAGAAGAGAAAAGGTGGTGCAAGTAGTGGAGTCCCCAACCCACCCCTCGGGGTCGAGTACCCGATTCAAATCCGAGACTTATTGCAACTTCGACCAATCCAACACCCACTCCACTCAATAGTATCAATAATATGCCATAGAGTTGAGGATGTTGGCCAACAAGAGGAGGGCAAGCTGCAGGTAGACAACCAGAAATTCCTTCAAGCCCCACTCGTGCCATGACAACACAAAGGAGGATACCCGATCTTGGGTCGGCTGGCAGGGTCACTCCCCCGAACCCCCTCCCAATACTCGACACTGTACTCAGTCATCATTAGAGTCAAGATAGAAAGAAGATACCAAAGGTAATCGTCAGGTTGATACAATAAGAATGGTCAACATGATATTTGGAGGACCAACAGATGGTGATTCCACCTGGGCTCGGAAGGCTCATACTCTTCGACTTGAGAATTATGGGATCAACTCAAGTTGGAGCACCTGCGGTAGCCCTATAATAACCCTTGTACCCGAGGACCTTAAGGGAGTGAAAACTCCCCATGAAGATGCGTTGGTGATTCAAACTCTTATCGCCAACTACATAGTTAAAAGGATGTTCATGGACATGGGTAGCTCAGTCAACATCATCTTTAAGTTTGCCTTTGATTAATTGCAGATAGAATGGGTGAATTTGTGTCCCATAAATACTCCCTTGTATAGATTCATAGAGTCGATGGGCCAGAACCATCTCTCTCTCTCTCTCTCCTTAGGAGAAGAATCGACCCAGTGGACAAGACATACACCCTTCCTTATCGTGAACATCGAATTTGCTTACAATGTTATATTAGGCAGACCAGTATTGAGCTCGTTCCAGGATGTGGTATCTACCTTCCACCAAAAGCTCAAGTTTCTAGTGGAAGATCGAGTTGGGGAGGTGAAGGCAAGTCAGTTGACCACTCAAAAGTATTATGTGGACATACTTCGAGTGGACGCTCGAAAAACCTGCAAGACACATCACACATTCCTCCAGGTCTCTAAAAAGTCACCTCTAACCCAACCTGAGGAAGGACATCATGAAGTATAGATTCACCCTCACCAGCCTGAAGGAGTCACGAGAATCGCCATTGACCTAGATGACACATGCAAGCAGGCATTGGTTGGTTACGTTAGGCGTAACCATGACGTCTTTGTCTGGACAGCTAAGGAAGTCAGACGTATTTCTCCCTCCATAATGGTGCATCATCTAAATACCTGGCCAGGAGATAAACCAGCGTGGTAGAAGAAGCAGAAATTCTCACCAGAGTAAGGTTAGGTGATCCAGGCCGAGATGGATAAACTGCTAGCCATCGAGTACATACGGGAAGTTCAGTTCCCAACTTGGCTATCCAATGTCATGCTCGTCCCCAAACGAAGAGGCAAATGGAGGGTTAGTGTTGATTTTAGGAATCTTAACAAGGTATGCCCCAAGGATTGTTATCGCTTGCCTTACATCGATCAGTTGGTAGACTCAACTACGGGGTGTGAGATGTATGTTAGACGCTTACCAAGGATACCATCAAATCCTTGTGGCACAGGAGGACCAAGAAAATATTAGTTTCATAACTCCTAATGGGACTTTTTGCTATACTGTTATGTTTTTTAGTCTAAAGAATGTAGGAGCAACTTATCAGCGACTCATGGATCGAATATTCAAATACCAGATTGAGAGAAATATTAAAGTGTATGTGGATAATATTCTTATCAAGTCCAAACAGGTCGAGACTCTCATCGATATCTTGGAAACCTGTTGTATTCTCAGGAAGTACGAACTTAAACTATAAACCTCTAAGTGCCTCTTCGGAGTCATGAGCGGAAAATTTCTTGACTACATAGTTATCGAGTGGGGAATTGAAGCCAATTTCGAGAAGGTCCAAGCCTTTCATGACATGACACCAACCTACAATCTCAAGGAAACATGAAGTTTGTCTTTTTTCAAAATATTGTGGAAAGCAGCCAAGTTTGAGTAGGATAAAAGATACGACCAAGCCTTTGTGGAATTAAAGGAATACTTATCTCAGCTCTCACTCCTCTCATGAGTATACCTGTCAGCATCAGATGTAGCAACTGCGGTGGTCTTGCTCCGACAAGAAAATAAGGTATAACATCCGATCTATTTTTTGAGTCATTTGTTCAAGGATGTCGAGAAAGATATACTAACTTGGAAAATTTGGCCCTCAGACTAACCTTAGCAGCTCGGCGGTGGCGACCATATTTTCTTTCTCATCCCATCATCGTTCTCATCAATAGTGGTTTGGGTCGAGTGCTAACCAATCTCGATGCCTCTGGGAGGTTAATTAAGTAGATCATGAAACTGAGTGAATATGATATTCAATATCAACCAAGGACAACCATTAAAGTGCAAGCCTTGGTAGACTTCTTGACAAAATTGCCCGACGAAACATTAAATGAAGAATAGAAGGTTTACATGGATGACTCAACTAATCAGCAAGACAGCGGAGTCAGGGTTCTACTCATCTCCCATCAGGAGGACATACTATCCCTCTCTATCCGACTTGACTTCCGAGCATCCAATAACGAAGCTGAATACGAGGCTTTATTAGCTAGGCTTTAGGCAGCTAAGCAGGTGGGAGCCTCCTGAGTCATCATTTATTCAGATTTACAGTTGGTAGCCCAATAGCTAGGAATTTCGAGATCCAAAATGAATGACTACAGGGGTACACTAAAGCCTTTAATTTGAGAAACTCCTATCTGATTTTCAGGAAGTCAATCTTCAGAAAATCTCCCGAATAGAGAACAAGAAGGCAAACGAGTTAGCTAAACTAACTAGTGCCTTGTCATAGTGGAGGACTAATGAATGTGTATCACAAGTCTTTTTAGTCTCTCAAGTGCAGCAAATCACAAACTTAGACACCTTGGTTGATTAGAGGGCACCCCTCATCAACTATCTATCTTGAGAAACCCTGCATAAGAGCCCCGAACAAGCTAGGCTACTTAAGAAGAGAGCTTTTAGGTTCACACTAATTGGGGATGCCTTATACCGACAATCATTTTTCCGACTTTTTCTCAAATGTCTCGGCCCGGAATATGATACGTTATGAGGGAGATCTATGAAAGTATTTGTGAAAATCATATAGGATAAAGAACCTTAGCTTGAAAGGTGCTACTAGATGGGTATTTTTATCTAACCCTACCAGATACGACCTGCCTAGTAAACACTTGCTTATCCTGTCAGAAACATCAAAATCTTTCTCATTGTCTTGCTAAATTCTTGAAAACCTCTACAGTTGCCTACCCTTTCGATCAGTGGGGAATAAATATTATCGGGCCTTTCCCTCAAGGATGAAAATAGAAGTTCATCTTGGTAGATGTGGATTATTTCTCTAAATGGGTAGAAGCTACCCCGTTGGCTCAGATAACTCAAGGGAAAGTTATAAAGTTCTTATGGCAAAACATCGTTTGCCGATTTGGCTTACTGCAAAGGTTGGTCTCCGACAACGGTCGACAGTTCCAAGGGAATCGCCTTAAAGAATGGTGTGAAGGCTTGATCATTCAACAAGTCTTTATCTCAGTGGCATATCTGCAAAGAAATAGGCAAGTCGAGGTGGTAAATCGAGAAATAGTCAAGAAGTTAAAAATCAAACTGGACCACGTCCAAGGAAATTGGGTGGATGAGTTATCCGGTATCCTCTAGGGCTACTAAACCACCCCTCGATAAAAGCACCTAGATGACAACCTTTCACCTCGTCTATGGGTGAGGGGTGGTGGAAGCGATAATCTCAATGGAGGTCAGCGATAAATCTACTAGGAGATGAACCTATGGAGGCGAGAATTGTTGGGGCAATCAACCCAAGTATGATCGGGAGGATCATGGTTTTGATATGTGTGTCAATATGATAAAGTTAGGATTTATTGTTGGTCTAATATGTGTATGTTGTTGGATCTTATACGGTTGCTAGAGGGGGGGTGAATAGCAATTTGCGAACTCTTTCTTCCTACACGGTTAGTTGCGCAAGCGGAATATATAATAAAACAAAAACTAACAATGTAAACAATGCTAACAGGAGAGATTTACTTGGTATCCACCCCGAAGGGTGACTAATCCAAGAATCCGTCGGTGGATCACTCCTCGAATAACCTCCGGCTAGCCCTTGTCGCTCCTTGTGGGTGGAGAAACCTTGCCACAATCACCTTGACAATACCTGGGCTCTAGAGACTACTAACAAGCCTTAACCAAGCTTGTTTCGTCAAGGGTTTCAGCCACCACGAAGTCCTCTTTAAATAGAACTAAAACTGAAACCCTCGCCACCAGTCGACTGCTCCCAGGGCAGTCGACTGGTGCCACTGAAAATCGACCGTTGCAACCCTAACGTTCGAATTTTCAGCCAACTCACCAGCCGCTACTAGTCGACCGCTCCCAAGGCAGTCGACCGGTCCCAAGCCAAAAACTCTCTGTGAGTTTTATCAGTCGACTGCCCCAATGGCAGTCGACTGCCCCACTCACACACCTAGGGTTTCCCTTTTCGAGTACACTTCTCTCAGCACTCGAACCCTAGGATTTCCCGAGTACAATCACACAACACTCGTACCCTCACGACTCAACTGACTTCTCATCAGCAGCCTTGACTATTGCCTTCGTGCCCTCTTCATCTTCGGCTCCCGTCCCTCGGATGCACACAAGCCTCCAGCTTGCCTCCATGCCATCCTTCACGAATGTCTCGAAGTCCGCGCCCCTCAGCTCATCGTCCCTGCTCTCCATAGTCCCTCAGGTGCGCACACCAGCCCGCGACTTGTCTCCATGCCACCCTTCACCGTACTGAGGTCGTCCAGCTAAGCCAATATGTGTAACCTGCGCAACCTGCACACTCAACATACACATATCAAATACACAAGGGTAAACCTAACTTAAACCCTTTGCCCAAACATCAAAACTCATGATCACTCCGGATCACAGATTGCCTCAACAATCTCTCCCTTTTTGATGTTTGGCAATACGTTTAAGTTAGGGAAATAAATAGCAATAATAGACATTTGGACTTACACTGCCAAGACTCCATCTTGGACTTACACCGCCAATGCAATCATGTACAGATCCTATCCCAAGGCATCCCACACCTAACCCTCCAAGTTAGGAATTTTTCCAAAACAGACTTTTTAAAACCTGTCCCAAGGCTCCCCACACCTAACCCTCCAAGTTAGGACTTTTCACACCTAACCCTCCAAGTTAGGACTTTTCCATACCTAACCCTCCAAGTTAGGACTTTTTCACACCTAACCCTCCAAGTTATGACTTTTTCACAAAAACGGGCTTTTTAAAGCTTTTTCAAAGCCCCCTACATTGGACTTACAAAGGCTTTTTAAGAACCTCTACAAGGTTCCCCTTACGCCAAGAATAGAGCAACCATGCTCCCCCTTTATCTTAGCTCCCCCTAAACCTAGGGTTTTTCGCAAAGGTGTGTTTGATTTCCCAAATTAAACCCAACACTTCTCCCCCTTTGCCTAACATCAAAAAGAATCCAACAATATCCCAATTATTGGTTCTTTTAATCCCTAATGATCCTAAACACAGTGTACTAGCCCCCCATACACTCGTTTTCCATCACTTGGATCACTAACCAGTTGCTGATACAATGATCAGCCCTGACCAGTCGACTGCCTCCCAAGGCAGTCGACTGATACTCTGAAAATCAATTTTCTGGCCACATTCAGAAATGCGCCAGAAATTCCACAAATCTCCAAAAATTCCCAAATTTTGTGAAGAAGTTTATGGTACCCATACCTACTTGGGAAAAATACATTTCACCACGTATCTATCACCATTCCCAAGTTTGACACAAAATCCAAAACTAGCTAAAAACTTCAATCAACCCTTTGTTGGGACCGGGTGCATGTTGACATGGATGCGGGTTCGTAATTTTAAAATTTATTACGTGCAGCGGAAGATTTAGCATAAATAATTTCCCAAATTATTTAACCACACATCTAAGCATGCAACCTTATATTGTGTAGACATGATCATATATTAAAATTTTACAGAAAGTAAACTAATTTACTTATTACCTCGCGTAACTCGAAGGAAGGGACGAGATCCAACCGTAAGCGTCCCTTGGAAGCTCTGCCTCTATTCGCGTCCACGCCGAGTTTTCTTCGGGATGACTTCGCAAAGCCACGAGTTTCGTGCCGACAAGAACTACTAGATTCTCCAAAGGCACGACAAGAATACCAAGAGAGAGATGGGAAGACTAACCACCAAACGAAGAACGGAATCAAGATTCCGGGAGGAAGGAAGGAGTTGCGCCCGCTTCTTCTTCTTCTTCGGCAGCTGCTTGGTGGTGGCTGAAGCTCACGGCAAAGGGGAGGGCCTCTAGGGCCAGCGACACTAGAGGAGGGAGATAGAGAGAGGGAGAGAGAGAGGGCTTATTCCTTGATCTCTTAGATTGATTTCCAAGCCTTGCCTTGGTTCCTTTATATAGTAGCCTCTCAATCGCCAAGTCTCCTTTTTATGGAATAAATTTTCATAAGAAATTTATCATATAAATTTTTCTATGAATTATTCCATCATGCCAAGTTTTTATCATAATTTAATTTATGATAAAAACAGCCATGTCTCCCTTTTCTTATGGAAAGAAATTTCTTTATATAAATTTCTTTATCATGGTAAATCAATCCATTATTGATTTTATAAAATAAAATAAACCAATCCATGGTTCATTTTAATTTCCATGAAAAATAAATTTCTTTATATAAATTTCTTTATCCATAATTTTATAAAACAAACCACACTCGGTTTATTTTATAATTTGAACCAAAAATTCAGTTTTCCCCTTTTGTTGTGGCCGACCAAACAAAGAGGGTGGGGACCCTCTTTAGCCGGCCAAAGCCAAGCTAAAACCATACGAATTAAACTCATTTAATTCGTCCAATAAGTCTTCAAAAGACTTAGTCATTTTATGCTTCCGATGCATCTCTGAAAAATTCAGATTCGACTTATCTCTCTTGATCGGAAAATCCAATTTTTAACTCGTTTTAAATCCCTCGGATCACTCGTAGTGCGTGTGACTAAATAGACTTTCAATTTATGTTGGCCGTCTATAATCAACCAATTATAGAATGATCATGAGTGGCACCTAGTAATACATCATGATCCCCAATTAATCGAAAGATCAACGGTTGACCTCAAAAATAATTCTGAAACCCTTCAGCAGCTTTAATGAATCGTGCCTCATTCCCTTCACCATCTTATATCCACTTGGTTCAGGACACGGTCTATGTGTGTCAGTCCCCACTAGGCTGACTACGTCACACCTAGCCCAAGTAGTGTCTTTCTCGTCCAACGGATTCTAATTACTCTCATGTTTCTGAGAGATTCATACTCGGAACATGTGATGCTCTGGCCAGAGGCTTCGAGTAACAATCCGACGATAGGCCTTGGGTATACATCTCCTCGCAAGGAGTGGTGAATCCTTTGTAGGCTGTTCAAACATCTTCGGACACTTGGACTTATACCCAATCATCCTGGGTCCACAACTCTTTGGAGATGCTTGCTTAAGATGTCAAAGTATAAGTCTTCATGACCAAGATGACTTGAACACCGCAAGTCAAAGGAACATCGCACTTAAGCTGCAGTAAGAACTTCATTGACATATCTATATGTAGATTACCATATGAAGTTTTACAGCCAGTCACTCCAATGAACTAGTTCCCTTAACTAGCATTCATGTTTATCTCCGGACATCCCAATGTCACCAGCCAGTGAGAATCAGCTGATTAGAGAATAACCCATGCTAGTCTCAACAGAATTGATAGTGTCCGTATTTATCAATTCATCGACTAGGGACAATTTCAATACTTCACAATTGCACATGTAGAGATAATCACTAGTTGTGAATTCATCACAAATTCTCTCATGCTGTGAATTGTATTGCAGACATTCAGTAAATGAGTTTAAGATCTCAATCAAATACACGAACATGTATACTTAAATAGTGAATATTCATTTATTAAAGTAAATGATTACAATCATAAGGCGATTGCCTTAGGATACTTCTCTCATATTACTAACAAACTCCCACTTGGCCTAATGCCAATCGCTACGGTATCCAATACCACAGGCTCTAACATGACCCTCAAACTTGCTTTGAGGCAAGGCCTTAGTTAAAGGATCCGCTAAATTCCTTTCAGTGGGAATTTTCTCAATTTGTATATCATTCCTACTTATAATCTCTCTGATCAGATGATAGCGGCGAAACACATGTTTGGATCGCTGATGAGACCTTGGTTCCTTTGCTTGTGCAATAGCTCCATTGTTGTCGCAGTAAACCGACACTGCTTCATCAATGGTTGGAACCACACCAAGTTCTGAGACAAACTTCTTGATCCAGACTGCTTCCTTTGCTGCTTCCGAAGCTGCAATATATTCCACTTCCGTGGTAGAATCCGCTACGGTGTCTTGTTTGGAACTTTTCCAACTTATTGCACCTCCATTCAAGATAAATATGTATCCGGACTGAGATTTGGAGTCATCCTTATCTGTCTGGAAACTGGCATCTGTATACCCACGTATTACCATATCACCTTCTCCATATATTAGGAACACATCCTTAGTTCTTCTTAAGTACTTAAGGATTATCTTGACAGCCGCCCAATGATCCATTCCTGGATCAGACTGGTATCTGCTTGTGACACTCAGAGCCTACGATACATCGGGCCTAGTACATAACATAACATACATGATAGATCCTATCGCGGATGCATAAGGAATCTTATTCATGCAAATCCTCTCGTCTTCTGTGCGCGGACACATAGACTTTGAAAGGTTGATCCCATGCCTGATGGGAAGGTAACCTTTCTTGGATTCCGACATGCTAAACCTTTTTAGCACTCGGTCTATATATGTAGACTGCGAAAGACCAAGCAACCGTTTTGATCTATCTCTATAGATTCTAATCCCAAGGATATAGGTTGCTTCTCCCAGGTCTTTCATGGAGAAAGTTTTGGACAACCAAATTTTAACCGACTGTAAGACTGATATATCATTTCCTATAAGTAATATGTCATCGACATATAATACTAGGAATATGACTGCACTCCCATTAACCTTTTTGTACACACAAGGTTCGTCAGGATTTTGTGAGAAATCAAACTCTTTGATTGTCTCATCAAAACGGATGTTCCAGCTCCTTGATGCTTGCTTCAGTCCATATATGGATCGTCGAAGCTTGCATATTTTGGTTTTATCAACCGATGTGAAACCTTCAGGTTGTATCATGTATACATCCTCAAGCAGGTTTCCATTAAGAAAAGCTGTTTTCACATCCATTTGTCATATCTCATAATCATAATGAGCTGCTATGACCAGGAGCATCCGAATGGATTTAAGCATAGCTACTGGCGAATAGGATTCGTCATAATCAATCCCTTGTTTCTGACGATATCCTTTTGCCACTAATCTAGCCTTAAAGGTAACAACATTACCTTCCATGTCGGTTTTCTTCTTGAAAACCCACTTGCACCCTATGGGCTTAATCCCTTCAGGTGGGTTAACCAAGTCTCATACTTGATTTTCGTACATGGAATCCATTTCTGACTTCATGGCTTCAAGCCATTTGTCCCTTTCTGAACTTTTCAGAACATCATCATAACTGATAGGTTCGTCATCGCCAATGAGTAACAGGTCGTTCGATTCACTTACGAGAAATCCGTATCTCTCTGGAATATTGTGTGTCCTATCAGATCTACGAAGAAGTAGTGTTGTTTTAGGTTCAACTGATAGCTCATCATTATGAGTTATTGGTTGTGGGTCTAGACTAGGTGTCTCTGTAATGTCTATTGGAGTTTCTTGAACTTCTTCAAGTTCAATACTACTCCCACTGTCTTCTTGTAAAAGAAATTCTTTTTCCAGAAATACAGCATGTCTTGAAACAAACACCTTTTGTTCCAATGGATGATAGAATTGGTAACCCTTTGTTTCCTTAGGGTATCCAATAAATAGACATTTATCAGACTTAGCATCCAATTTGTCTGATACAGTCCGCTTCACATAAGTAGGACAACCCCATATCTTAAGGTGAGTTAAGTGAGGTTTCTTACTATTCCACGTCTCATATGGAGTAGTAGAGACTACCTTGGTCGGGACTCTGTTTAGCAAGTAAACAGTTGTCTTAAGCGCATAGCCCCAAAAGGATTTTGGAAGAGTTGCATGATTCATCATAGATCTAACCATGTCCATCAAGGTTCGGTTACGCCTCTCAGATACACCATTATGCTGTGGTGTATACGGCAGAGTCCATTGAGACAATATCCCATTGTCCCTAAGATAATCTTGAAACTCTTGACTTAAGTATTCACCACCCCGATCGGATCGAAGTATCTTAATACTTTTGTCAAGCTGTTTCTCTACTTCATTTCTGAACTCTTTGAATTTTCAAAAGCTTCAGATTTGTGTTTCATCAAGAACACATACCCGAATCGTGAGTGATAATCGATAAAGGTAATGAAGTAGCTATAGCCTCCTTGTGCAAGAGTTGACATTGGTCCACATACATCAGTATGTATTAGACCAAGCAATTCTCCCACTGGTTTACCTTTTCCGGAAAAGGGTAATTTGGCCATCTTGCCTTTTAAGCATGATTCGCATGTATCAAATGAACCGGGTTCAAATGATTCCAGAATTCTACATCAGTGTAATTTGGTCATGTGTTTCTTACTTACATGGCCAAGACGACAATGCCACGTATAGGAGTCTATTTGATTATCTATTCGAGCACGTTTGTTGCTAACTTCGATATTGAAAATCTTACCGGATAAATCTAACGTGTAGATACCATTGCATAAAGTTCCAGTCCCATAAAGAACACCATTTAAAGTTATGTAACAACAATTATTACTAAAAGTTAAATGGTAACCCTTTTCATTCAAGCATGAAATAGATACAATGTTCTTTATTAACGAAGGAACAAAATAACAATTATCCAATTCTAAGAAAAGTTCAGTAAGGAGCTTTAGCAAATATGTTCCGATGGCAATAGCTGTTGATGCAGTCTGGCCCGGTTGTTGTTTTGGTGTTTGACAATGATTTAAGTTTGGTTGAGCGAATTTGGGTTAAAGTCCTGGTCGGGGACTGGGCATGAAACCCTGGTGAGTGAAGCCAGGTCCTAGCTTGTGAAGCTAGGTTGAAATCCCGGTGAGTGAAGCCGGGTCCTGGTGAGTGAAGCTAGGTGATTGGAAATCCCGGTGAGTGAAGCCGGGTCCTGGTGAGTGAAGCCAGGTGTTGGAAATCCCGGTGAGTGAAGCCGGGTCCTGGTGAGTGAAGCCAGGTGATTGGAAATCCCGGTGAGTGAAGCTGGGTCCTGGTGAGTGAAGCCAGGTGTTGGAAATCCCGGTGAGTGAAGCCGGGTCCTGGTGAGTGAAGCCAGGTGTTGGAAATCCCGGTGAGTGAAGCCGGGTCCTGGTGAGTGAAGCCAGGTGTGGAAAAGTCCTAACTCGGAATGTTGGGTGAAAAGTCCTAGCTTGGAGGGCTAGATGAAAAGTCCTAACTTGGAGGGTTAGGTGAAAAGTCCCAACTGGAGGGTTAGGTGAAAAGTCCTGGCTTGGAGGGTCAGGTGCCTAGCTTGGAGGGCTAGGTTAGATGAGGGTCTAACTCGGAGGGGTTGGGTGAAAAGTCCTAGCTTGGAGGGCTAGGTGAAAAGTCCTAGCTTGGAGGGCTAGGTGAAAAGTCCTAACTTGGAGGGTTAGGTGCAAATTCCCAACTTGGAGAGTTAGATTGAAACATCCTTAGCTTGGAGGGCTAAGGTGAATGAAATCCTAGCTTGGAAGGCTAGGTCTGCGTCCCTGGATCGGTCTGGTGACCGATCAGGGAGTTGACCACGCTGCTCCTTCGTGGATCGGTCTGGTGACCGATCCAGCGATGTTTGATCGGTCTGGTGACCGATCAGGGAGTGTGTGTTTCACTCACTGCACAGCTCCTGATCGGTCTGGTGACCGATCAGGGAGCGAATAGTGAGTTAAGTTCCCTTGCTAATCAGGTCCAGAACGGTCCGGTGACCGATCAGAGACTTAGGATTTGATTAAAGAATCACTGTTCACTCAAGCCTGATTGGTCTGGTGACCGATCAGGCAGGAGCCTGATTGGTCTGGTGACCAATCAGGAGTGTGCAGAAACTGCTGGATCGGTCTGGTGACTGATCAGGCTCCTCCCTGATCGGTCTGGGGACCGATCAGGAGCAGAACTTTAATTCAAATATGCTGTCAGAAGCTCTGATCGCGCTGTTTTCTCTGTCGATTCTCTGATACACTGCTGATATATGTTGATATGAGTTGCTAAGCTTCTATTGGAGTGTGCAGGCTTTACAGGGATGATTCAAACATTGGAGGAGAGTCAATGGGAGGCTTTCCTTGGAGTAGGTTTGGCTGTTTCCTTGTTTCAGGTCTCAACGGCGTCTGGAGAGCAGCTGGCAACTGACGGAGGCTCAGCTGGAGAGGGTCTTCAGTGGACTGAGTGCTCAGGGAGTCAGGGGGTCAGGCTGTGGCTTCAGTGGATGCTGATGGAGAGCCTGGTGATGGGAGCAGATGCTTAAGACGAGGCTAGAAGCAGAGGAGCGACAACAAAAAAAAATAGACAGGAACTTAAGGAGTTTGGCTGGGCTGTGTGTTGTGCTCTCTGTTGCTTGGTGCTTGAGCGTTCTTGTTTCATCTTTGTGAGCTATCCTTCTCTTAGTCTCGTGAGCTTATCTTGTATCCTATTGAGACGCTTATGGAGAGGTTTCTCCACCGAGAAGGAGGCGCTATTTTATCCGGGTCACCGGAGCTTGATCTGCCGACGATCAAGGGATCGCCCACCTCACGGGCATGCCAAGGAGTAGGGGCAAGTTATCCCCGAACCTTGTATATCGCTATGTTAGCGTTGGTTTGATTCCTTTCTCTGTTTTATTCTTCCTGTTGCATTTTGTTTCCGCTGCTACTAATCTGATCACAGGAAGAAAGTTTTAAAAGAGGGGGCGATTTGAGTGTCTGGCTATATTCACCCCCCCTCTATAGCCATCCCGTTTCCAACAATAGCAACAATCTTTGCTCCATTTCCAACTCGCAAATTCGCTTCTCCCTTGATGAGTCTTCTTCTATTCCTTATCCCCTGTATGTCATTACATATATGTGAGCTACACCCAGTATCAAATACCCAGGTGTACGAGAAAATAGAGTGACATTCAATAACGAAGATGCCTGAAGAGGATGGGGCATCGGATGCCTTCTTCTTCAAGGACTCAAGATAAACCTTGCAGTTTCTTCGCCAGTGTCCCTCCTTGCCACAGTGATGGCAAGCGCCTTTTGGTGCCTTTTCAGTCTTTTTGGTCTTCGTTAACTTATTGGTGTCCAAAATGGAACGCAAATTTAGAGAAGACATGATCAAGTGATTATCCTAGAAATACAAATTGAGCTTATGTGAGAAGAATGATAAAGAATGCATCAACATACATTGATTAAATCCTATTTAATTTTCGAATTGAATAACCCTTTTTATCAATTCGGGAGATCGTAGGAACATCTCCAAATAGGTTGATATCCAACCATAGATAAGAACAACCATGGCTGTGGCCATCAAGTTATTCTTAGCTATGAAGGTAGATAATTATACCGATTACATATCACATATATGTAACTATCACTTTATGCTATCAACTAATTGAATGTTTGCATAAATCATTAGGTTGTTAACTCATTAACAAGTATGCAATAATATACATAGCACCCAACTGCACCTCTCTTTACATCGACCTTGGCTGTGACACAACAAATCGATGCTCCAAGCTTAAGGCTGACCCATTAATCAAGAAATAGTTTTAATATGGTTGGAGCTCATTCAACCGTTTAGTCAGGCTTGGATGTGTCCAACAACCAAAACTAAGGATTGACCTCTGACTCCAACTATATTAATCATAAACTAATTCCATGGTTTGAACATGTTGAGGTTCAAGCAGGGCATGGATGTGTCCATCAACCCAAACGAGAAACAAAACTCCGGTTCTGACCATATTAATGGAAGGTGTTGGCCTTAATATTTTGTAAGGGGTTTTGGGTCTCATCCTTTTCTTTCTAAGCACATTCATGACATATAATTATGTCATGTACTAACGATTTCCTTAATAAAGTATGTATGTGACTTAATTTATCAAGTCTCATTAATTGAATTAGGAACCGGATTTCCGAATTCTAATTTCATACTTTATTTAAGGAATTATTTTGGGAAACAATTTCCTAAATTGTCATAATCAATTTCGGAAATAATATGTTTAAAACTTTGATTTCTCTAAATCAAATCTTATTAAATTAAGAGACAGATTCCCTTAGTTCAACCACATATTATTTTCATGAAAATCTTATTTAAGGAAATGAACTCTATAGGAAACAATTTTCCTAATTAATTTTGGAGATAATAATATATAAGAAATCAAATAAGGAAATTATCGTTTGAGAATCACCTCAAAATTTCCAAGATTTGATCACATATTTTATTTATGGACTAATTAATTACAACAAATTATTTTCATTTGGGTGGCTCCCCGAGGCTCAGATACCCAAAGAAAAGAAATTTGTCGTAAATTTAATTTGGCCCGCTCCCCGAGGCGTAGCCAAATTAAACATGATAATTTTATTCAAAATAGGAAATTAAATTACAACAACTAATTTTAATTTGGACGACTCCCCGAGGCTCAATCCAAAATAAAGAATTTTGTAAATAATTTAAAACCAATTCGAATTTAATTGTCAATTAATGATCCATAAATTTGTCTAGACTTTCTTGAAAGAAAGTGCCCAAAATTGCGAGATTTCCATAATAGGTTTTCAGAATAATTGTAAGTTTCTGGTACAAAGAAAACTTACATATTTCCAAAATTGGAAAATTTCCAAAATAAGAAATTTCCAAAATTGGAAAGTTTTCCAAAAATGGGATGTTTTCACAATTATCATAAAATTTCAGAAATTAAGATATTTCAAAAGTTTGCGAAATTTCATGAGGATTTCTAAACTTTGAAATTCCTAAATCTAAAATTTATCATAATTGGAAAGTTTCCATAATTGGAAAATTTTCCAAAATTGAGATCATGACAAAGTTTTCCGCAAAACAATTATATGATTATGTCGAACACTAACCGGCTCTGATACCACTATTAGTACCGGGTGCATGTTGACATGGATGCGGGTTCGTAATTTTAAAATTTATTCCGTGCAGCGGAAGATTTAGCATAAATAATTTCCCAAATTATTTAACCACACATCTAAGCATGCAACCTTATATTGTGTAGACATGATCATATATTAAAATTTTACAGAAAGTAAACTAATTTACTTATTACCTCGCGTAACTCGAAGGAAGGGACGAGATCCAACCGTAAGCGTCTCTTGGAAGCTCTGCCTCTATTCGCGTCCACGCCGAGTTTTCTTCGGGATGACTTCGCAAAGCCACGAGTTTCGTGCCGACAAGAACTACTAGATTCTCCAAAGGCACGACAAGAATACCAAGAGAGAGATGGGAAGACTAATCACCAAACGAAGAACGGAATCAAGATTCCGGGAGGAAGGAAGGAGTTGCGCCCGCTTCTTCTTCTTCTTCGGCAGTTGCTTGGTGGTGGCTGAAGCTCACGACAAAGGGGAGGGCCTCTAGGGCCGGCGGCACTAGAGGAGGGAGAGAGAGAGAGGGAGAGAGAGAGGGCTTATTCCTTGATCTCTTAGATTGATTTCCAAGCCTTGCCTTGGTTCCTTTATATAGTAGCCTCTCAATCGCCAAGTCTCCTTTTTATGGAATAAATTTTCATAAGAAATTTATCATATAAATTTTTTTATGAATTATTCCATCATGCCAAGTTTTTATCATAATTTAATTTATGATAAAAACAACCATGTCTCCCTTTTCTTATGGAAAGAAATTTCTTTATATAAATTTCTTTATATAAATTTCTTTATCATGGTAAATCAATGCATTATTAATTTTATAAAATAAAATAAACCAATCCATGGTTCATTTTAATTTCCATGAAAAATAAATCTCTTTATATAAATTTCTTTATCCATAATTTTATAAAACAAACCACGCTCGGTTTATTTTATAATTTGAAACAAAAATTCGGTTTTCCCCTTTTGTTGTGGCCGGCCAAACAAAGAGGGTGGGGACCCTCTTTGGCCGGCCAAACCCAAGCTAAAACCATACGAATTAAACTCATTTAATTCGTCCAATAAGTCTTCAAAAGACTTAGCCATTTTATGCTTCCGATGCGTCTCTGAAAAATTCAGATTCGACTTATCTCTCTTGATCGAAAAATCTAATTTTTAACTCGTTTTAAATCCCTCGGATCACTCGTAGTGCGTGTGACTAAATAGGCTTTCGATTTATGTTGGCCGTCTATAATCAACCAATTATAGAACGATCATGAGTGGCACCTAGTAGTACATCATGATCCCCAATTAATCGAAAGATCAACGGTTGACTTCAGAAATAATTCTGAAACCCTTCAGCAGCTTTAATGAATCGTGCCTCATTCCCTTCACCATCTTATACCCACTTGGTTCAGGACACGGTCTATGTGTGTCAGTCCCCACTAGGCTGACTACGTCACACCTAGCCCAAGTAGTGTCTTTCTCGTCCAACGGATTCTAATTACTCTCATGTTTCTGAGAGATTCATACTCGGAACATGTGATGCTCTGGCCAGAGGCTTCGAGTAACAATCCGACGATAGGCCTTGGATATACATCTCCTCGCAAGGAGTGGTGAATCCTTTGTAGGCTGTTCAAACATCTTCGGGCACTTCGGCTTATACCCAATCATCCTGGGTCCACACCTCCTTGTAGATGCTTGCTTAAGATGTCAAAGTATAAGTCTTCATGACCAAGATGACTTGAACACCGCAAGTCAAAGGAACATCGCACTTAAGCTGCAGTAAGAACTTCATTGACATATCTATATGTAGATTACCATATGAAGTTTTACAGCCAGTCACTCCGATGAACTAGTTCCCTTAACTAGCATTCATGTTTATCTCCGGACATCCCAATGTCACCAGCCAGTGAGAATCAACTGATTAGAGAATAACTCATGCTAGTCTCAATAGAATTGATAGTGTCCGTATTTATCAATTCATCGACTAGGGACAATTTCAATATTTCACAATTGCACATGTAGAGATAATCACTAGTTGTGAATTCATCATAAATTCTCTCATGCTGTGAATTGTATTGCGGACATTCAGTAAATGAGTTTAAGATCTCAATCAAATACACGAACATGTATACTCAAATAGTGAATATTCATTTATTAAAGTAAATGATTACAATCATAAGATGATTGTCTTAGGATACTTCTCTCATATTACGAACACCCTTGACCTAAAGTCCTAGTTTTGGTCTCCACTTGATGTCTTTGCCCATGCCAACCCACAATACGTCCCTAGCATTGATTTACATGACAATTACACACCAAAAACCAATTTTCATGCAATATGACACCAATGTTGTAACGCCCGCTTTTTTTTTCTTTTTCCTAAAGCGGCGTTACGTTAACATACTTAGGGCATGTAGACATCATAATGCAGCGAAAACTTTTAAACTTACTCCTACATGCACTTACTACCATTTCTAACATCATAACATGGGAACTTAGCATATTAAATTTATATTTAGCATCATATCATGTCATACTTAGCATCATGTCATTCTTAGCATCATGTCATACTCAGCATCATGTCATAGAGTCATATTCAAGTTCCTAATAGTAAAGGTAAAGTTCTATCATAAGACAAGCAAACATATTGCTCCTTGGCCAAGTCACTATCACACACATTCTTGGATGCCCTCCTGCTACTTCCTTAGTGTCCCCTTGCGTGATCTGCGGTATAAGAAATAAGACTATAAGCACACAAGCTTAGTAAGACTCTTTCCTACTCACTAAAACCATTCATCTTCTCATCATGAGCACATAAGACATTAACATACTTAGTGCTTTACTTAGAACATAAGCCTTTTCATCACTTAGCATACATTCGTCATGGTATGATCATAACTTAATCATATTCGTAGCATGGCATAAACATAACCATAAAAACATTCATGGCATGGCATAATACTTGGCATAGACATAAACATCGTAAACTTTCATAGCATGGCATAATACTTGGCACAGACATAACATAATAAACCTAATTAAATCATGGCTTCAGAGATTAGCATGGGCAGAAATAAAATCATGGCATCCTAACTTAGCATAACACAATTAAATCATGACATCCTAAACTAGTATGAACATAAATAAAATCATGGCATTCTAACTTAGCATAAACATAATTAAACCATGACATCCTAAACTAGCATGAACATAAATAAAATCATGACATTCTAACTTAGCATAAACATAATTAAATCATGACATCCTAAACTAGCATGAACATAAATAAAATCATGGCATCCTAAATTAGCATAAACATAAATAAATCATGGCATCACATATTAGCATAAACACAATTAAATCAAGGCATCATATATTAACATGAACATACTTTGCATAAACATACTTTTCCTAAACATACTTTTCATAAACATACTTTTCATAACATAATGCATAACATGAATGGATGCATGTGGCAATTGCATATATATATATAAGGATGCTTAATCTTTAAAAACATACTTTTAAATGCTTAAACATAATCATCATATCATTGGGGCCCTGGCTTGTACCACATACATACATCATACGCGCGCATCCCTAAGTAAATACGAGGTAGCTAGCCTCGACCTACTAGGGTAAGGACAGCATAGTCGGTAGTCCCCGAACCGAGGCGTTCTTAAGGTGCCCATCCTTGTTGCACAGCTTCGGTAGTGCCAGAACCGTGAACAGCATAGTCGGTAGTCCAGAACCGGGGCGTTCTTAAGGTGCCCATCCCTTGGACCCATACTTCGGTCCGGTACAAACTCATTCATAAAATAAAATACTTTACATGCTTCATCATTCATGAGACATTCATGGCATACTTAACATAGCATAACTTGTTACGGCTCGGCCCGTCTACCGGCCCATTTACCGGTCCTCTCGACCGTCGTACCGTTGACCATCGACCATGCCGTTTAGCATATTTATGCCTTAAATACATAAGCATCATCTTTCATTCATCATACTTATCTTTCATCATCATTCATTCATCATACTTAACATCATCGTTATGCCTTAAAGGCATGTACTTTAACTTCATTCATATGGCATACATACATCTTATTCATAAATCATGGCATACATACGTATCATTCATAAGACATGGCATACATGCATATTATTCATAAAACATGGCATATCATTCATAAGACATGGCATACATACATATCATTCATAAATCATGGCACATGTCTTAAACATTTATGACCTAATCATATCATTCATGGCATATAAACTAATGATTTGGGTAACCTATACATAAGCATCTTGGTAGGTTTAACCCAACCCCTAGCCCTAGGTTATGTCCTTGGCCGAAAGTCCCCAAGGAACCCTAGATCCATAAACCTTCACATAACTTCCAAACAACATCTCATACACATATACTAGGCCATAGGACCCCCTTTGAGTCCATACTTAAGGCCAACCCTAATCCTTTAGTCCTAATCTCACTCTTTGCCGAAACTTCAAGGCCATGGGGGGTATGGAAAAATTCCCTTAAATCCCCAAATCAATTGCTTAAACACCAACCATACCTTACCATAGGGCCATTGAGACCCTTACATGAAATAAGTCCTAACTTTCCACCCTATTAAGGTACTTGGCCGAAACCTATAGGGTCTCTAGGCCATGTGAAACATTCACATAAACACCCTCCATCTCCCTTATATCATGTTAAAACATAAAACATTTACTTGAAGTTTGAGACCCAACCCTACACAAGGGTTCTTGATGTTGGACGAAACCCTAGGGTATCCTAGGGTACCCCAAAAATTTCCAAAAATTATATTTAATCTATAAACATAATAAGAGAGCATTAAAAAACATTATCATGATTTTTGACATAATTATAGACCTTTAAGTCATGGTGGTCGAAACCCTCAAGCTTAGGGTTCTTGGTTTTGTTTCTTTCATGTTGGCCGAAACCCTAGAGTGTCCTAGGGTACTCCAAAAATTTCCAAAAATTATACTTAACCTCTACACATCATAAGGGAACATGAAATAACATTACAAAGATTTTTAGCATAATTATAGACCTTTAAATTATGGTGGCCGAAATCCTTAAACTTAAGGTTCTTGGTTTTCCTTCCTTTCAACATCAAATCCAAAAACTACCCAATATATCATGCTAAAAATCATGGAAATTATAAGGAACTATTATACCATAGGTGAGGGAGTCTTACCTTGGGTTTCTTGATTTTTCGAACCTTGAAAGGGAAGGAAATGGTAAGATCTTTGGACCCTTGCCCCCCTTGTCCTTGTATCCTTGGAAGACCCCTTAGATCTTGGAGGTGAGACCTCTTGTGGAGTTTTTCCAAGGGAGAACCCTTCCTTGTGTGTTCGGCTAGGATGAGGGAAGGAGGAGTTTCGAAAATGCAAGTAATGGGAAGAAGAGGTAACTCCCAAAACCCCCCTTTTATAGCCCATTAAGAAGGTAAATGAAGAGTCTCTCCATGACCCTTCATCTTCTTCTATGCTTTAACCAATATCCACTTCATTCCCTCATAATATTACCTTGCTAGGTGAGTTGGTTAGTGCATACATGGTTGTACAAGAGGTCCAAGGTTCAATCCTTGGGCCATGCACCTTATTTTTATTTTATTTTTCTTTTTATTTCCCTAAAATTCTGAAAATCCTTTAAAAATTCCCTCATAATTATGTTAATATTTCTTATTAAAATTCCTTTATATTTATACTAATTTTCACCTAAAATTCACCAAAAATTATGGTACTAGAAAGCCCATATAAGGCCCATTAGTGCCCTTTTTCCCAATTTAAATGAGAAAACATGGATTTTCTAGGCCAAAGTTCGTATTAATACCTCTAGGTCCTTCGGAAAATTATCTAGACATGCTCAATATTTTCAAAAAATATTAAGAGAATTTTCCGAGTCGTTACAAATGTCATATTTCCATGCATGAAACTCAAAAACACCGTGCTAAAATTCAAAAATTTTCTATAAAAATTAAGGCAACTAGGAGGCAACCTTCCCCTTATCTTATGCCTACTCCCAATTTTCATTTTAGCTAGGTGAAGTTCTACCCAACTTAACACCATAACACCAAGTTAGGTTCTACCCAACCTAACAACCAAGTTCTTTCCCCCTTGGACACCATTAAAGGATTGTCCCCAAGCAACCTTATCCCTAGTTTCAAAAAGAACTCAACAAAAACCCAGAAAAATCTAAAAATTTACAAACACATTTGCTAGGATATACCCTATCCTAGAAAAATATGATTTCATGAAAAATACAAATGTGCTTGACTTTTGGTATGACTTCTAATTTCCTCAAAGATGGATATTTTATATCAATTTTGAAATCTACTCATGATTCCTTGTGTTTGCCAACTCTAACCAATATCAATTTACGCATGGAATTGTCTTTCATTCTCCCTCTTCTTATCTCTTATCCTTAGATACATATGCCCTTGTCAATCTTCCCATTTATCAACCATTTATCACTTAATATTATCCATTGAATTTAATGCACTCATCAATTTTCCTTAAATTCCATGATATCCATATAGCCTCATTTCATACAATCACCATTAACCCATGAGGCAAGCCTTTATTCAAAGAGTATAATCAAGGATCTTAATTTAGACGTCATATTCTATCATCCAATAGCCTTTTCAACTTAATCCTTATGGGTCAGTTGACTGCCCCTAGAACAGTCGATTGCCAAAACTCACAGAATGTTTCTGGGCTGAGATCAGTCGACTGCCCCCCAAGGCAGTCGACTGATACCTGAATTTCAAGTTTTCAACCCAATTTTAGAAATACCTAAATAATTCCACAAATCTCCAAAAAATCTAAAATTTCGTGGGGAGATTTGTGGAGCCTATGCCTACTTGGGAAAACTATGTTTCCAAACAAATATACTCCAGATCCCAAGATTAGCACGAAACTCAACTTATCCTAAATTGTATCATTTAAACCTTGTCCAAAGGTTCTAATTTCGACCTCACCTTGATGCCTCTTCCCATACTCAATCACATTACATTCCTAGCACCAAGTTATATGGCATTTTCACATTAAAAATTAATTTTCTCGAATATAACCCTATTTTCATCCTTTTCTCCTTAAAATCCCTTTTAATGTGCCAGTTCCTTAGGCTTAAGACTTACCTAAGTCTTTCAACCCTTTTTGTGTTAGTAGGAGCCCTAGAGCCAATTATATGATGATTGACTAGAGGCATTTTGTATCATATTCTATCATTAATAAAGGCATGTTTGGTTATTATACTTACTTTGTATTCTGTGCCGAATAACTAAGTATAATAATGTCCTTGTGTAGTAGGTTCTTATCTACATTATATTGATTGGTTGAATCGATAGTGAGATAATGTAGAGAACACTACACTAAATTATTCTTAGTCAAGCATTAATATTCAGGGACAATATTAATGCATGGAGACTAACATGTAGGTCAACTGATGACTTGAGCTCACAAGTCATGGATATGTGATATCAAGTTGACACATGGGTATACATTGGAGAATGTGTACTGAATGACCCGCCATGAGAAAGTTTCATAGATTGTCATATGAGTGTCATATACTTTCTCATGTGACTATTGGTATGAATAGTCCTTAGACCTGAAGTCACTACGGTTCCCTACATAAGGAGTTATGTACTTTGGTATCGTCAAACGTCACCCGTAACAGGGTGGACTATAAAGGCGATCACTGGGTATGTAATGAATTATGCGGAGGGATGTGAGTGATGTAGATAATGTTGGATCGAGAGAATACGATAGAGGGGGGGGTGAATATTGTAAACCGTTTTGGATTAAAGATAAGAGACTACGCAGTGGAAAATTAAAACACAACGCAAAAACGCAAGCGGTTTTACCTGGTTCGGAGTCGCGGTCGGCTCCTACTCCAAGGTCCACGGTCATTGACCGTTTACTGCGGGCAATTCTATATGATCGCAAATGTTACAAAAGATATTACAGTTGTAGTGCAGTAAATGAAATGTAGTGCAGTAAATGAAATTGACTTCTTCGTTACCGACGCCCGGTGTGGATTGTACTTTCGAGTAGAGGGTCGTCATCGGCGCTTGAATCTTGAGATGGAAGGTTTCCGGAGCAGCGCGCTTGAGTCGAAGAGCGTAGAAGCGTTAGCAAGTTGTTGTTCAAGGCCTTGGGGGTCGAGGGCTATTTATAGCAGTCCTGGGGGCGCCCTGGACGTTGGAGGCGCCCTCTACGTGGCCTTCGATCCGCAACAATCTCGGTCAGCCCTTATCCCACTCGAGTAGGGCTGAGGTTTGACTGTGGGGGCACCCGGGACACAGGGGGCGCCCTGGCCCAATAAGCCTTTGAAGCGCTTTTTTTGTTTACTGCTTTGCCTTGACCTTGGGGGCGCCCGGGACCTCCGGGTCGCCCTACTCAGCTGCTGCCTCTCTCCCTTGAGGCGTTCTGAGCTGCAGAGACTCGTTCCTTTGGTCCTGCATCCAGGGTTAGTTGCAAATACAATAAAACAAGAATATGTTATGATTATACAACCTTAGCTGTCTTGGTTTTGACTTTGAGTCTCCAAAATGGAACCCTAGGTCGAACTGACGCCTACTGTTCCCTCGACGGGGAACACGTCCTCACCTACTCCTCTCAGGAGAATTTACCTGTTGCCAACCGGCTCCTCCGGTTGGACTTTTGCCCAGCAGTCCTTCGCTAGGTGCCTAGCTGTCCTTCGCCAGGTCTTGGGTTCCAAGCAGTCCTTCGCCCGGTGCCTAGCAGTCCTTCGCTAGGGCTTTGTATCCTGGCATTCCTTCGCTAGGGCTTTGTATCCTGAAATTCCTTCGCCAGGTGCCTAGCAGTCCTTCGCTAGGGCTTCGATACCAAGCAGTCCTTCGCCCAGTGCCTAGCAGCCCTTCGCCAGGTCTTTGTTTCCTGGCAGTCCTTCGCCAGGTGCCTAGCAGCCCTTCGCCAGGTCTTTGTTTCTTGGCAGTCCTTCGCCAGGTGCCTAGCACACTTGAGTAACTTTATTAGATCACCAATAATATTTAACTTTGAACCCTTTGCCAATATCAAAATAAGGTTCGATATGGTGCTTCCTGCACCAACAGATGGGATCTATCCCTCCCATATGACGAGAGTGATATCTGTGGGCCCCTTGATCGAGTAGGAATACTGAAACGCATGACCATGCTCAAATGAGTCAATATGAGATATTGAGCTCATTTGTTTGAGTTAGTCTACTCGGGGATCAAGAAACACAAGATTGATTGAGGATGACACGGTCTATGCCTCATTGGTCAATCTAGATATCAAGGATAGAAGGACAAAGTCATACATTATCATAGTCACGGAGGTTTAGTCGAATCTCGACTTTTCTTGTTACTTGGGTAGCAATAATGCATTGCTAAATGCCGCTCATTGCTTATGTGTCTAAAGGGTTTAGGCGCATTGCCAACGTCACGAGAACCTATTGGGTCACACACTAAGGACATGATGCTTCGGGAGCCCGAGTTGGGAACTCGGGAGACCTGAGCCCGAGTGGGAACTCGAGAGGTCAGTTAGGGAGCCCGAGTTGGGAACTCGAGAAGTCCGAGCCCGAGTTGGGAACTCGGGAAGTCAGATCGGGAGATCGGCACTCGGCAGACTGAGTCGGAGCTCGGCAGACTGGGTCGGGAGCTTGGCACTCGGCAGACTTGGTTGGGAGACCGGTCGGAAGCCCGAGGGGCCCGGTCGGGATTAAAGGGAGATTCATTAAAGTGTTTAATGAAGGGAAAAGAAAAAATTCTTTTCTTGCATGGGAAATGATAAAGAGCCACATGAAAAGATGTTCTCTTTATTGGGAAGCCAAAGAGATACAAACCTCTTCATATTCATGGGATGAGTATAAAAGAGGGCCTTGTGACTTTGGATGAGGTCTTCTTCTTCTTCTCTTCTCCTTCTTCCCTTTCTTCTTCCCTCCCTCACCTTCCTCCTTTGGCCGAAACCCTACTGTAGGGTTCTTGGTGTTCTACGAGCTACCTCAAGTTGCTAGCACAACTAAGGTAGTTCTCCCGAAGTTGAGAGATTGTGTCCGTGTGGATACGAATAGAGGCACGGACACTTGAACGTGCAAGAGATCCGACGCACCTTGGACGAGCGGGATAAGCAAAGGGCACGCTCCAAAGGTATACACTGTAGATAAATCTATTAGATAGATGAACATTGTACGAGTTTTCTTTCGCATGGATCGCTCGTGGGTTCTTGTTTCCGCTGCATTTTTATAATGTGGTGCTGGGAGATCCCAACATTTTGGCACATTTCATTTAATTTCCTAGGAGAAAACCTCTTGAGATCCATTTACCATGGATCCGAAAGGCTCCTAGAGCTCCCCCTTGAGCTCTTAGCCCTAGCCACCTCCCTTGGTGACTCAATCCACACTAGGCCACACCGGTGAGCCCCTGGTGATTCTTGACCTACAAAGTGAACCCTCTTAACCTTAGACACCTTGTCTTTGGTTAAGTCATTCTTTTTACCTCTAAATGGCACCCCCCTTCCATTTTTAGACTTCTCCTTCTTGCCATTACTATATGCTTCCCCAGCATATTTCTTTTCCTTGGCATTGGAGACATTGGACTGGTAGCCCAAACCCGATCTATCATAGTTGGGTTTTATGCTACCCAACACCATGTCTAGACCCTTTGATCCAACCGTGAATCTTTCTAGGGTCTTTTCTAATTTATCAAACCTTGCCCTCAAGGCTTGATTTTCCCTTTCCAAGTTTCTAACCTTTGAGTCCATATGCCCACTTTGGACATTCCTAGACCTACCCTCCTTTCTAGGCACATTCCTCCCCTTCTTGGGATTTCTGTCTTGATCCTTAGGTGCAAAGGTCCTAGGTTTATCATGATGCATGCTTTTCCTAGGGTTTTGATCTACCTTGTTAATCCTAGTCCTATCATTATATCTAAATCCAAAATTGTGCACAAGTAAGCAATTTTCATTAATTCTAGCATGCATAGAGGGATAATTACCACTATTTTTAAGAGTAATGATAGAGAGAGTGAATTTGGAAGAGTGAATGGGAGAGTGAATGACGTGGCAGTTATTGTATACACGTCTGATCGCCGATCGGACACCACCGGCGGCCTCTGATCACCGTCCCAAATCAAAGTATGTCCTAAGAAGATCGGTGAACTCATCGGGAATCGCCGCAATTATGATCTCGTCACATTCACCGTCAATCCGGCGAGATCTCAATTACCGGCGACCCTACCGGGTTCACCATCCCCCAAGACATAGTTTGATTCGGGACGGCAATCAGAGGTCATCGGTGGTGTCCGATTGGCGATCGAACATGTACACATTAGCTCCACGTCATTCACTCTCCCATTCACTCTCCCAAATTCACTTTCCCAATCATTACTCTATTTTTAATATGCATGGAGGAACTCAAATTAGCATTACGCTTTAACTTAGGGTTAGGAATTACCTCCTTTACCCGTGTAGTCCCTTCTTGTTGTGAGCTTCTTCTCTTCTTTCTTTCCTCCTTCTCCTATCTTCTTAGATGCTCCATTTTCTTGAGCTCTTTCTTCCTTGGACATTTAGTGTGAAAGTGTCCTAGCTCTCCACATGTAAAGCATCGAATCTTCTTTCTTTTCTTTTGTGCTTGAGCTTCTTCATCCCTACACCTTATGTTAGGATTTAATTGAATTGAGATAGGTTTAGATTTTACCTCCTTTTTACCTAGTGGGCACTTGTCTTTGCAGTGCCCCTTTTCATTGCATCCAAAGCATGTAATGTGGTCCTTTTTACTTGCTTTGGTGGAGGTGGAGGCTAGATTGCCTTCTTCTTCAACCTTGGATGAAGTGGATGCTTCCTCTTGTTTCGGCATGGTTGAGGGTCTCTCCTCCCCCTCATTTTTTGAACTTGATACCTCCTCTTCTTCTCTTAAGGAGGTTGATGATCTTTCACTTAATTCTTCCTCCTCTTGGGCTATCGAGCTCACTTCCTCGGGTTCTTCCACTAAGTGAACTCGTGTAGAGTTTTCATAGAATTCTCCTACCTTTCTCCATAGATCATGTGCATTTTGGTATTCCCCTACACCATTCAACACATTAGTAGGCAAAATGTTAACTAATATTTCAATTACCTTCTTATTCGCCTTTGATTGATCTTGTTGCTCTTTGTCCCAATATCTAGGATGAAGCTTCTTTTCGTGCTTGTCCTTTAGAACTCCGAAGGGCTCTTCAATTGCTATCCTACTTCCCCACTCCATTCCAAGCCACATCTTCATGCGCATCCTCCAATAGTCGGGATCTTCATGATCGTAGGGAGGCGGAGTGTAGATGTCGTCCCCGAATTTGTCTTCTATTGTTCTTCCCTTTAGCTTTTGCTCTTCTTGGCGGTTATTCCAATCACGAGCGGTCCTTCGCTCTGATACCACTTGTTGGATCTTGTACGTTTGCTAGAGGGGGGGAGGGGTGAATAGCAATTTGCGAACTCTTTCTTCCTACACGGTTATTTGCGCAAGCAAAATATACAATAAAACAAAAACTAACAATGTAAACAATGCTAACAGGAGAGATTTACTTGGTATCCACCCCGAAGGATGACTAATCCAAGAATCCGTCGGTGGATCACTCCCCGGATAACCTCCGGCTAGCCCTTGTCGCTCCTTGTGGGTGGAGAAATCTTGCCACAATCACCTTGACAATACCCGGGCTCTAGAGACTACTAACAAGCCTTAACCAAGCTTGTTTCGTCAAGGGTTTCAGCCACCACGAAGTCCTCTTTAAATAGAACTAAAACTGAAACCCTCGCCACCAGTCGACTGCTCCCAGGGCAGTCGACTGGTGCTACTGAAAATCGACCGTTGCAACCCCAATTTTCGAATTTTCAGCCAACTCACTAGCCGCTACCAGTCGACTGCTCCTAGGGCAGTCGACTGGTCCCCAGCCAAAAACTCTCTGTGAGTTTTATCAGTCGACTGTCCCAATGGCAGTCGACTGCCCCACTCACACACCTAGGGTTTCCCTTCCCGAGTACACTTCTCTCAGCACTCGAACCTTAGGATTTCCTGAGTACAATCACACAACACTCGTACCCTCACGACTCAACTGACTCCTCATCAGCAGCCTCGACTATTGCCTTCGCGCCCTCTTCATCTTCGGCTCCCATCCCTCGGATGCACGCAAGCCTCCAGCTTGCCTCCATGCCATCTTTCACGCATGCCTCGAAGTCCGTGCCCCTCAGCTCATTGTTTGCGAGGAGGCCCGAATCAGATCAAGAGTGATTAGATACTTGCAGGGAGGTCTAGAGCCTTTTGGGTAGAATGAAAAATAAAATCATGAAAGTTTAAGTCGAAAGTAGATAATACTATTATGGAGATAAATATATCCTTTGATAACAACCTTTTTCAAATAAAGAGATTTTAGAAGATTATTTTTTATATTCATATATTAAAACAGATTTTTTTTTAAGTTTATATAAAAGGTTTTGATTCCACCTTTAAGAAAAAATTGTATATAAGATGCATGTAATTGATTTAATACTGTGTGATATGCATGGATCTGGAGGTGATTCTGTAGGCGTATGTTGTTTAGGAAAAACTTCTCCTATCTCTTAATTATTGGATGATCAACTATAAATTAATTTTATAATTTATCTCATTCACATAATTTAAACACGAATTATGAAAATACCTTTTTACTATAATTGAGGCGATTATGTTAATTCAACATGGTTTATAATGGCAATAAGATATTGTTTAATATTGGAATAACATCAGATAATTCAAACGATTATGCGAAAGATAAAATTCGTTACCCTAATTCCTCACGACTATTTCATATCATTTGGAGGGAATAAATCAAGAAATCAAAATTTGTCATCACATGGAAAGTAATTCTCCAAACTTTTTCAAAATTTAATATTTACTCAATACTATAAATTTATCATATAACAATCAACTTGTCTATGTCCTAGTGGCACTAATAATCATGCAGGAATTTTTTCTCCAAAAGTGCGCGAACCCTGAGATGTTGGGCTTCTAGACCGCCCACTGTGAGCACTTCCTGATTTATCCTGGTGATCGAGGGGAAATTTTTATGGGGCAAACTGATCACCCTAGATTCGTCTACTATCTGGTCCAATTTTTTTTAGTGACACTAATAATCAGGATAATAGTATGCAAATATAATGATCAATAAAGATGCAATAAGTATAATATATTTTTATTTCAAGGATTAATTAGGCTACATCATCATATAAAATACCTTCATAGTAAACATATAAATAATGGATAAAATTAACAACTTTAGCCCCAAACTCGACCACTGTGATTTGAGCCCGTGAATTAACGAACCATTATAAATAAAGATAAAACAGAATTGATAAACACAGACGAATGCATTCACAATTTGTACACATTTTTTTTCTTTCTTAATCGCTCGTCTTTAACTTACTCCTGTGCTTCTGTACGTATCGCCTTAATTACTCCCGTTCTTGTTTAATTATATCCTAAACTCTGTGTGTATGTACTTGTACGTTCTACATGTAGTCAGCAAGATCAAACAAATCCGGAATTTGGAACTCCAAAAAATCGCTGCAACTCTCCTCCTCGGCACTGCTATTGATGACGAATGTTGAAGTTGGAGAGTTGGTATTATTCGAATCTGATGCAGTTGCAGCAGATGCCAAGTTACTGCAGTTGATTTGGTCATCAGTAAACCCATCGAAGCAGCTGAAGCTCTCTGTGGTCAACTGGGGAAGAGAATATGGCTCCGCGTTGCTACTGCTAGCAATTCCTTGCCCATTGACGAGTTCATTAGCGTCTCCAATTTGTGATAGCACGCCATTCCAAAAGCTTGTGTCCTCGCCTTGTTGAAACTGGACCTCATCAGCAAGTTGAGCATTTTGAGTGGCCAGGAGAACTTGATCTTGTATCTGATTCTGAAGCTGATCATGCAGATCTTGCTGAGAAACGAGTGTTTGACCAATGAACTGTTGGTTGTTCAACACTTGGCTGCCAACATTTATGCTTTGGTTAGAATTTTGAGGTGATGAGATCAGATTTGTAGCTATTATACTCATGAGCTCTCTATTGAGCAGAGGCTGAAGGCCTAGTAATCGGTACAAGTTCATGATCAACGCAGATGGATTGCACAAGGAGAGCTGATCAAGTTGACAATTGTGAGTACCCCAAGGGCCAACCCTCATTCTAGCAAGCCTTTTCCTAATGTGTGTGTTCCAGTAATTCTTGATCTCGTTGTCGGTTCTTCCAGGCAAATGAGAAGCGATAGTTGACCACCTGATCAATGGTAGTAATCGTAAATCAGAAAGAAAAATAATAAATTCTCGGTTTGCTCAATGTAAAATACATGTCTATATATACAATCAAATTAAGTCTTACTTGTTGCCCAAAATCCTATGTAATTGGATAATTGTCTCTTCTTCTTCAAAGGAGAACCTTCCCCTTTTGATGTCAGGTCTCAGATAGTTTATCCATCTAAGCCGGCAGCTCTTGCCACACCTTGCAAGGCCTGCAGAAATTCAAATATATATATATATAACTATATAGTTGCTTCAGGTATATATATATATATATATATGTATGTATAAGATCAATGAGTGAGAGTAATTTTACCAGCATTTTTGGGAAGAGAACGCCAGCTTCCATGACCATGTTTTTGTATGTAGTCGATAAGCTTTTGGTCCTCTTCAGCCGTCCATGGTCCCTTCTTCAACCCACTCTTATCGCAACAAGGTGTCCTTCCCATTAGTGCAATCACTCTTAAACTGATCTTCGATCTCTGCACTTGTTTTCCAAGATGCTGAGCAAAAAACAGAGACGCAGCAAGTGTTGAAGAATAGCTGCGACATTATATAGACAGACACGGAAGATTCACATGTTAAAAAGTCAAAAGGATTTGGTGCCGGCCTTGGCATCCATGTCAGTGCCATAGGCGACGTGTCTTTAGTTTGCTTCTGATAGGCGCTAGTTCATATAACCATGCATGAAATCAATTAATTAGTTGTAACTAATTTTCATGTCGACCTTTTTCCCTTTGCCAATAATTGGGGAGCCGTTGACTAACGGAGTTAATTATGATCCACGTAGCCAGGTGAGAGACAATACAATAATGATAAATGGACGTAGGTATAAGGTATGGGCTGGCCATGTTTTTATATATATATTTGTTGCATGGATTTGCTCGCGTAGACTCCGCCCTCATGACTCGTGTTGCATTTGCATAAGAAGGGGCGTTGCTCGTTGATCTTTCACATGATAATGATGTCTCTAACAAGTCAACTTGCCACGGAAGCCTTTTGTTTGGTTTTGGGGTATACATTTCTTTTGTTTTTAGATGAAAAAGCTTGTTTTACTTGGTCATATTAGTCAACGTCGTAGAAAAGAGCAGATATAAATATTGTGGTGTTCTTTTTGCATGCAGTGCTCTATATTCAAAATACAATAGTCAAAGATTATTGATTACGCTTGTTATGATCATGAGCGTGATATTTATGACAAAAGAAGTTTGCTAGTTCCTTTCATTAATTAACCATCCCTTTAACTTAACTAGTTGGAGAAACATGGAGGGGACTTTATTTATGAACTTCCAATAACAAATAAGCGTATAGGTAAGAAATTGCAGGTTGTCTTGATCAGCTAGCTAAGGGATTAGGGAAACCCCTTCTTTTTCTTTTTGGTGGCTCAAGAATATTTTGGAACACTTTTTCGTTATAATTTGGTTAAAATTGTGCGTATGTATGTCTTGTGGCTATTCATGTAAATACATTAAAAAAAACATATTTCAAGTTTGTTGGCTGATCCAGCAACCAACTCTAATTAACATTTCTTTTGTTTTTTCGGCAATTTATCAAAAGACGTACCTAAGAATAAGTATTTACCAAAAGGCGTATCATGGTTTCATTTTCACCAAAGGGCACACTCATTATAGTGAACTTCCTCTTATACCCCTCCTGTTATCTATTGCCTTTCACTTTCTCTCTCAGTAATAAATTCTGAGACGTCAGCACATGCAACGTGACTTAATTACTGAGTTTTATTTTAAAATAATATATTATGGAATCGGCGCTAAATTAAAAAACGTAAGGTAAAAATTGAAAAAATATTTCACTTAAAAAATTTCTCATCAAACGTGATTTAAAAATATAAACAAATGATTTTTATTTTTGATTAGTAGAAATTAATATATTAAATAATATTTAATAAATATATTAATATATAAAAAGTTTTTTGAAACAAACTGTTGGATTTAAAAATATAAATAAATGATTTTTATATTTGATTAATAGAAATAATATATTAAATAATATTTAATAAATATATTGATGTATAAAAAATTTTTTGAAAAAAACTGACCGTGGGCCTAAAATCAATAGATTTCAGGCCCACGTTGGGCCTGAAATAAAAATATTTCAGGCCCAGCGTGGGGCTGAAATAAAAATATTTCAGGCTCAGCGTGGGCCTGAAATTTTTTATTTCAGACCCAGCGTGGGCTTGAAATTTTTTATTTCAGGCTCACGTAGGGTCTGAAATCTTTTGATTCAGGCCCAACGTAAACTCAAATTTTTTTCTATTTTAAAAATATATTAATATATAAAAAAACCTATCAAAACACTTAATTTCAGATTCAAACGCAGGGTCTGAAGTCATCCCAGGAGGGTCTGAAGTCAAATAACTTCAGATCCTATAAATAATTAATTTAATAAATAATAATTAAATATAAAAAATATTTTTAAAATTAAAAAATTTTCAGTGCCCTTAAGCCTGAAGTCATCCGACTTCAGGCCCTCCCAGGCCCTCCATCATTAAATATATAAAAATATAAAAAACTTTTTTATAAAAAGGTATAATATATAATTACATATTATTTATAATTTTTATAAAAAAGGTATAATATATAATTACATAATAATAAAATGTTATAGGAATGGTTTAGGTATATCAGTGAGTTTTGAGCAAAACTCATTGATGGACCTACCATATTTGGAATTCTGAAAACTCTATATTAGTAGACAGGGTTGAGTTAGAAGATGAGATTTTGGGTACCGAAACCTCTAATCTTGCTGTATCACCAATGCTATAGGAGTGGTTTAGGTATATCAGTGAGTTTTGAGCAAAACTCACTGATGGACCTACCATATTTGGAATTCTGAAAACTCTATATCAGTAGACAGGGTTGAGCTAGGAGATGAGATTTTGGGTACCGAAACTTCTAATCTTGCTGTCACCAATGCTATAGGAATGGTTTAGGTATATCAGTGAGTTTTGAGCAAAACTCACTCATGGACCTACCATATTTGGAATTCTGAAAACCCTATATCAGTAGACAGGGTTGGGCTAGGAGATGAGATTTTGGGTGCCGAAACCTCTAATCTTGCTGTATCACCAATGCTATAGGAGTGGTTTAGGTATATCAGTGAGTTTTGAGCAAAACCCACTGATAGACCTACCATATTTGGAATTCTGAAAACTCTATATCAGTATACAGGGTTGAGCTAGGAGATGAGATTTTGGGTGCTGAAACCTCTAATCTTGTTGTATCACCAATGCTATAGGAGTGGTTTAGATATATAAGTGAGTTTTGAGCAAAAATTGTCGTTGTTTTTTTTTTCAACTTGGATATATAAATTTTAGAATCTACACACATTAGGCTTTATAAATTTCTAAAAATTAAAATACGTTTCAACTTGGATATATAAATTTTAGAATCTACACACATTAGGCTTTATAAATTTCTAAAAATTAAAATACGTTATTTAACTAAAACGAACAGATACACATGGATTGTGAATTCATTTTTCTAAGTTTTTACAGGATGAACTGATGATTAATATGTAGGTATTATCATCTTAAAGTCTGAAAATCAAAATTTGATAAAGCGAATGTACCTGCCTTCTCCACGTACTGACAATTTAGAGCTGGGGGAACAATTTGCTACCTGAGAACTCAATTTTCAAATCTAAATTCTACCATTTAGATCATTTTCAGTGTCGTTTATTATTTATAGTAATTTTCAGTCATAGTATTAAGGATATTTTTTTTGGTATTTCTATTATATTTAGTGGTTAACGATTGTTTATATTCCTATTTTATTAATTTTTGGTACGGTTTCTTTCATTTCTTTACCAAATTGGAATTGATATCTAAACTTTAGTATTTCTTTCCTTTTAGTCTTAGGGTCTAGGATCTATGTATATTTAGCTGTTTGAAGGATGTGCCTCGATTATAATATTTATTTGTCTCTAAACTGTAGACAATGATGATTTGCTCTTTATTTTCGATATTTTTTTCTTACATTCTCCTTAATTTCCCCTTCAATAATGTCCGATCAAGAAGATATTAATTGTTAGTCGAAGACTCCGATTAATTTTAGCTAATACAAACTAATTAGTTGAAGATGAAATGAACTAGCTAGAGGGTTAGTCAACGTAACGATTCATAATATATATAATTAATCACTAATTAGTTACTAGTTCTTATAAATTAAACTAATTGGAAAGGCGATCGGCTTCCAGTTTCACATGAATGGAATTGGATGCCACGACAACTGATCGCTGGCCTAATTAACTGAGTGGTGTATACGCTTTACAATGAAGCTAATTGGCCACCGCGAGCGCTTCCTGATTTATCCTGGTGATCGGTGGGAAATTTTCATGGGATCGGGCCGGTCACCCCAGGTTCAATTTATCTACTGCCTGGTTCATCATTTTTTTTTTTACAATGAAGCTAATTGACAGAGTCGTAACTGAAGACAAGTCCTTAGGAATTAGAAGAAAAGGAAAATTAATTAGATAGCAAAGGTTGCCGTTTTCAACCCAATGCGGACTATTTATCACACCTATAATATAATATTTTGTTTGTTATTTGTTATATTTTCCTAAAAGTATATTATTATTATTATTTATTTATTTATTAATTCTGCGCGCTTTGCTCAGATTGTGAGAAATGGACCGAGAATCACTGTTCCCCTGTCGCTGGATATCTCTTCCATTTGACCACGCAACTTACATCCTATTTGTTTATTGACTATAATTTTCTATGATTTTAATTATAATTATTTATGAATCTCATGCACCGATTAGATTTCGATGTGGTTATATATATATATATATATTATATATGTTTCTGTGGCACATCACACGTATTATTTTACATACAAAATATATACTTACTGCATGGTTGAACTAACTAAGATTTTGTGACGCCATCGCAATGTCATACGACGGGTCTTATGATTCGTGTTTAATTAATAGTAATTAACTGCAACTGTTTTCTGCTTCTGACATCTGTATTATTCTTCTAGGCCAAGTGCCAAGTCGATCCATTGTGTTAATTAGACCGCTCAAATATAAATTACAAATGAATATAGTACTATTTAAATTAAATTTTTTTGGTCTGCTAAGAAAGCAGTATTTTTAAGAATACCGAGTCGAACCGAACCTGTCGATGAGTTAAGTCGAGTGGGGGCAGTGAGACGAATCGAGGTGCTCGAAAGATAACCAAATTTGTGATACTAAGCCCACGCATGACAAAGTCTAGTTGGTAATCGGATAGTAGAATTGTTTATCAGGTAAGTGCTGATTTTAGTTTAAAAAAAAACGTTAGCGTTTATTTTTTTAATGCATGTTAATTTTTTTTTAATTGCTTCTGCATCAATTTGATTAATTGGGCTGACGTTACTATTTTTCTAATTAATTGGCCTTAAGTTTAATTAGGCTTGGACTGACGTTTAATTAAATGGATTGAATTTGTTCTAATGGATCAGAATTAATTAAATTTGATCAGGTTGGTTCATTTAAAATAGACAAGGTTAGTCCAATAAGATTCGCCTCAATCAACCGATCTAGTCTGTTAGTCACTTAGAAAAAAAAAATAATTAACGAGGTTTTTCTAACCTCGGGCGACCGATCTAGTTTGTTAGTCACTTAGAGCTCCTTAGAACAAAGGAAATTTAATTTTCTTATTTGCTTATAATTATGTATATTTATGCATATATGTGAATTGAATAGAATCGATTTTGTTACTGGTTTGTTGGTTTTGTACTGATATTGTAATTTTCAACTCCAGATGTCGAGGTTCATAACCACGTTGACCCATCACGAAGTGCGACGGAACCAGCTTAGGTAACAGTTGAGAAGATTGACTATAGCTCAGGTCTTGGAATCCAAGGACATATGGGAAGGCTGGATCGACTGTTCTGAAAACATGAGCAAGAAGAGTTTCCAATCTTAGATAATTACAGGATTGGGACATTGATTCGTTCGTTGCCAATGCGTACTAAGGTAGTTGCACACGGTGTATAGGGATGCTATGAAGGGCGGATCTCATATACTAAGTTGTATAGGGAGCTACTTCGCTATGATTTTCCAGAAGAGAATCTATAAGATTTTTAAGAGGATTCTGAAAAATTTGAAGAGGATTCTGAAGAATTCAAGGAGAAACCTGAAGAATTCGAGGATGATCTAGCTGAAGATCCTGATAAATTTGAACAGGACCCCAAAAAATTCAAGGAGGATCTTGAAGAACTCGAGGAGAATCCAAAAGAAGATCTTGAAGAATCTATGAAGGATCCTGAAGCTGATTACTTCAGATTAAGTCAGGAAGGAAAGGGATAGTGTTTGTCATTACGCTAATGTTTGTCCTAGTGGGAGTGGTGTTAGGTAATCTAGTTTATTAGAGTCTTGTTATTATTATTGTTGTTATATACAAACAATATTTGCTCGTTTAATTTATGTGAGTCATGTAATGGTTTCTATCGTTGTATACGAATACTTTTATTTTATAATCTCACGCCCCGAGGAGCCGCTCGTCCGATACCGACCGGACAGCTACTCCCTCGTCTCGGCAGACAATCGAAAAACCTAATCACCACAACTACCTCAGCCTGCTTGTACCGCAGCCTATAGGGCTGGAACAAGCGACTGTATAAAGAGAAAACGAAAACGACGACAAAGCTGCGTACCGATACGACTTACGACAAAACCAAAACGGAATCGAGGCCTCCATGGCACACAAAAGTACAACTATACTACCGTAAAATGGACGACACAACAGAGCACAACATATAACAGCGGAAGTGAAAAGAACAAAACGAATAAAGGAAAGGTACCAACATGTACCACAACCAAAATACAAGACAATCGCGGAAATCGTCTCGGAGACACATGAACTGGGACAGACTGCTGGGCAATCCAGACGATCATCCTGAAAGGAGAAAAACAAGGCTAACGGGGTGAGTCCAAAGAACTCAGCGAATGCAGTCTAATATGCATAAGAAGCTATACTAGCAGTAAGTCACCATATACCACAATAATAAAGATAAATGTAGTAAGAAGGAAATGCAGAACTGAACCATCAGAAATACAGGAAGTACATACCTACCTGCGTCGATCCGGACCCAATAGCATGCATGTCAACCAAGTGCAGCAATCAAGTGTAGCAAACACAACCAAGTGCAGAGATGCAGAGCATGCTCATGATGCAACATGGGTCACCCCTGACGCCAGTCGGCCACCGTCGTGCATCACACGAAACCGAGTGGGTAGGGCTCTGACCAGGTCCTCCCTCCACTTAGACGGTCACTATCGCGAACCACGCGATACCGAACGAGCAGGGTCTCAGACCGGAACATACCCCGCCCTAGGGAAAAGTACGCTCCCTCACCCCTAACTATCACCAGACAGAATAGGGGGCCTGCTGCAACACCGCGGGTACGCCATCGGAACTACACGACAGGTCATGTGGCAGATCTGACGACCCATCTCAACTATTAGGGGAGTCAAAGGTCGCCTACATATGCCCCTACACGAGTAGCAAGTCCGACGGCCCATCTCACCCTCCAGAGAGTCAAAAGTCGTCCCCTATGCTACGTGCAACAATGATGCATGCCACTATCCCATGCATCATCCACTACCTATCCCTGTTAGCATCTACATGATATGCAGTAGTCCAGATAACCGGTATGCACCAATACCTAAATCCTAGCGTAAGGTATAAGGTAAACTGTACATCACCAATCCATACAAAAATAGTAAGCAGTAAAGCTAACGGATACAACTACCGAAGCAAGAGTACAGAGATAAAGATATCAGATATCCCTACTGCTAACTATATCTAACTGAAAGATCGTTTATGGTGTGCTAGAGGGGGGGGGGGGTGAATAGCACTTCTTCTCGGATTTTGTCTCTACAGAATTGCTAGCGCAGCGGAAACAATAATATGCAAAGTAAATAAGAAATAACAATGCTAACAATACCAGATTTACTTGGTATCCACCCCGATCGGGTGACTAATCCAAGAATCCTTCGGTGGATCAACCCCCGGATAACCTCCGGCTAGATCTGTCGCTCCTTGTGGGTGGAGAAACCTCGCCACAACACTTGAAAGCCCTCTGATCACAATATACTACTAACTCACTTTACCCAAACGAGTTTCGTCAAGAAACTCAGCCACCACGAAGTCCTGTTTAAATAGGACTCGGGGATGATTTCTCGCTACCAGTCGACTGCCCCCAGGGCAGTCGACTGGTGCCAGCCAAATTCGACCGTAGACACTCCCAACGTTCGAATATGCCAGCTCACCAGCCACCTACCAGTCGACTGCTCCCAGAGCAGTCGACTGGTCCCCAGCTGAATCCCTTCCCGAGTACATTCACACAACACTCGATCCTCACGACTCGACTGACTCCTCATCCGCAGCCTCGACTATTGCCTTCGCGCCCTCTTCATCTTCGGCTCCTGTCCCTCGGATGCACGCAAGCCTCCAGCTTGCCTCCATGCTATCCTTCACGCATGCCTCGAAGTCCGCGCCCCTCAGCTCATCGTCCCTGCTCACGAAAGTCCCTCGGATGCACACGCAAGCCTCTAGCTTGCCTCCATGCCATCCTTCACCGTACCGAGGCCGTCCAGTCAAGTCCATATGTGTAACCTGTACAACCTGCACACTCAACATACACATATAAGAATACAAGGGAAAACCTAACTTAAACCCTTTGTCCAAACATCAAAACCTATGGTCACTCCGGACCATCTTAGGGTCGATTGCTCCAATACTAACTATGCATAAAAAGAGGTACCCGCCTCGATATGAAGAAGTCCAGGCGTCGAGAACCCCCCCGTCCAAAAATAATATCCGTGGTAAGAGAACTGAGTCAATGTCCTGGATCAAAGAGCAAAATTCATAAGTTAACATTCCAACAAATTCTTCACTAAACATACCTCTAGATTAATTAGGGTTAATTATAATTAATTAATCCCAATTAATCCCTAACTTCCTAGCTAATATACCATCTAGATTAATTAGGGTTAATTAGAATAATTAATCCCAATTCATTCCCCAATTCATGATCCAATACAACCCAAAGCCAAAAATAAACATCCTGTGATCAAATATGAATTTGGCAGAGATCACATAACACAAACAGATCCAAAGATATGAAGAACCCAGAAGAACAGTTACACTAACATACACAGATCACACCATCGTCCAACCAGATCAAGAACAGAGAAAACGATTACAAATCCAACCATCTGATCTTAATTTGCATAGAGCACCCACAACATAGTATCTACCAGGTAGCTCTCGGTAAACACCCCAGCAACAATCCCAAATCCACTCAAGAACAAGAAGTGTACCCAAGTTCTAGTTCAAAAACTTCTACAATTCGAAAATGGAAACCCAGAATCCAAATCAAGGTGAAAACAGAGATTGAACTCCCAACCTCAGAAACCTAACAATCACCAATCAGCTTAACATGCACATATTTGAAGTTCAGAAACATAATAGTAAAGTCCAAATCCTCATATCGACGCCTAGCACTACAAATCCCCGAAACAAACACTCTCAAAACTGGAAAAGAAGATCAATAGAAGAATCAAGATCTATACCGAATGAACGCACCTTACCTGGGGAAAAACGCTGAGTGTGAGATCTCCGAAATCCAATCCCTCAGCGCCCTTTTACTCCACTGCTCAACTCGCAGAGGAAGAGATCGAATGTGCCCTAGATTTCAAGAATCAATCTCAGAACCAGTTCGAATCATAATCCATTGAGAGAATGGAACCCAGAGACTAAAAACTTGGTTAAGGGCGCACGACTCACCTTCTCGTGTGTTCCGGCAGTGGTGTGATCAGTGCTCACTTGAGAGAAAACCGACCTATCGCGCTCAGAACCCACGATCTGCACACCCAAGAAGAGGCCCGACATAGACCAGTGAAGCCCCGTCAACCAGTTGAAGCGGAGGCGATGCCGTAGCCTCGCGGCGGCGACGAACGGAAGAGGGAAGAAGAAGAAGAAACACTGAAGGAGGGATCGCGAGATTTGGGGGTTCGCGATCGAACTCAGCCACGAGTGGATAATATAAGGAATTAACTTTTTGCAACTAGACCCATCCAAATTTTGTCAATCCCACAATAACCCTTTAATTCAGAAATTTTACGATTTAACCCTTATATTTTCCGTATTCTCACATCCTCCCCCACTAACAAAAATTTGGTCTCCAAATTTATTTTCTACATGTGTTAGCTACGATCATACAGTACAAATAAATTGAATAGGAGATATGCAGTATATATGTATTGAATGAAATAACTCACACGTACCTCAAACAAATAAGTGGGGATAGCGAGCTCGAACGGTATCCTCGAGCTCCCAGGTGGCCTCGACATCCAAATGGTGCTGCCATCCGACTTTAACCAGTCGGATTGTCTTGTTCCGCAACTGACGCTCCCCGTGCTCCAAAATCCGCACTGGAACCTCCTCGTAAGTAGCATCTGGCTGCAGCGAACCCGGTACCTCGGATAAAATGTGAGCTGGGTCGGCCACGTATCTCCTCAGTATAGAGACGTGGAACACATCATGCACTCCGGCCAACGAAGGAGGTAGTGCCAGACGGTAAGCTACGGCTCCGATCCGCTCTAGAATCTGGAAAGGTCCAATGTACTGCGGAGCTAGCTTACCTCTAAGTCCAAATCTCTTCACCCCTTTCGTGGGTGAAACACGAAGAAAAACATGGTCGCCTGCCGAGAACTCTAGAGGTCTCCGTCTCTGATCTGCGTAACTCTTCTGGCGGTCCTGAGCCTCTGACATCCTCCGTTTGATAGTGCGTACAAGCTCTGCCTCCTGCTGAGCTCTCTCAGGTCCTAGTAGCCGGGCCTCCCCAACCTCCTCCAGAGGGTGGGTGTCCGACATGGCCTACCATACAACGCCTTATACGGCGCCATCTGAATCGCCGAATGATAGCCGTTGTTGTAGGCGAACTCCACCAAGTGTAAATGATCCTCCCAGCTGCCTCTGAAATCCAGAACACATGATCTCAACAAGTCCTCTAATGTCTGAATCATACGCTCTGACTGACCATCTGTCTGCGGGTGAAATGTCGTACTGAACCGAAGATCCGTCCCCATGGCCCTCTGTAGGCTCTGCCAAAAACGGGAGGTGAATCGAGGATCTCTGTCCGATATAATACTCAGGGGTACTCCGTGCAATCTAATGATCTCTCGACAATATAACTCCGCTAACCTGTCGAGAGAATCCGTCCTCCGAATAGCTAAGAAATGTGCCGATTTGGTTAATCGATCAACGATCACCCAAATGGCATCGTGACCTCTCCTTGTCCTGGGCAGTCCCACCACAAAATCCATCGTAATGTGTTCCCATTTCCACTCGGGAACGGGAATCCTCTGAAGTAACCTAGCAGGTCTCTGGTGCTCTGCCTTAACATGCTGGCAGACGAGACATCTAGCAACAAAATCTGCAATGTCCCTCTTCATGTTGTTCCACCAGAAGGAACGTCTCAAATCACGATACATCCAGGTCCCGCCTGGGTGTATAGCAAACCGCGAACGATGAGCCTCCTGTAATAGCTCCTCCATGACTGGGTGTGACTCTGGCACACATAGTCTCCCTTGGAAAAACAGGATGCCCTCATCGTCCCGCGTAAAGTCAGACGGCTGCCCGGCAGAAATGCGACTACCCAGAAACTGCAGATGCTGGTCACTGGCCTGCGCCTCTCTGATCCTGGACCTGATAGCTGACTGTGCAACCATAGTCATCAGCAAACCCCTCTCTGTCTGGGATTGCTCCTCTAATCCCAGCTCTGAAAAACTCTGGATCAACTCTGTGACAATCACCCACTGACAGGCTAAGACTGCTCTGGTCTTCCTACTTAGTGCGTCCGCTACCACATTGGCTTTCCCAGGATGATAGCCAATGGTGCAATCGTAGTCCTTCAGGAACTCCATCCATCTCCTCTGTCGAAGATTCAGCTCTCGCTGAGTGAAGAGATACTGAAGACTCCGGTGGTCCGTGAAGATCTCGAAGGTGATCTCGTAAAGATGATGCCTTCAGATCTTCAGCGCAAAAATAATAGTGGCCAACTCCAAGTAGTGAACGGGGTAGTTCCTCTCATGCTCCTTCAGCTGCCGAGAAGCATAAGCAATCACCCGTCCATGCTGCATGAGCACTGCGCCCAGTCCATGAAGAGATGCATCGGTATATAAGGTGAAACCATCCTCTCCAGAAGGCAGTACTAGAACTGGCGCAGATACAAGCCGCTGCTTCAGCTCCTGAAAGCTGATCTCGCATGCCTCGGTCCAAACAAACTTCACGCCCTTTCTAGTCAGGCATGTCAGTGGTGCGGCAATACTAGAAAACCCCTCGATGAAGCGTCGGTAATAGCCAGCTAAGCCCAGAAAGCTACGTACCTCGTGAACTGACTTAGGCTGCTCCCAACCGGTGACAGCCTCAATCTTCTGGGGGTCGATAGAAATGCCTCTGCTGGACACAATATGGCCGAGAAAACCCACGGAAGATAACCAGAAATCACACTTACTGTACTTCGCATATAGTTGCTCCCGCCGGAGCGTCTCCAAAATGATGCGAAGGTGCTGAGCGTGCTCCTCTGACAAACGAGAATAGATCAAAATGTCGTCGATAAATACAATGACGAACCGATCTAAGTACTCCAAGAATACCCGGTTCATGAGATCCATGAACACTGCAAGCGCGTTGGTGAGCCCAAATGACATCACCAAAAACTCATAGTGCCCGTATCGGGTACGAAAAGCTGTCTTCTGGATATCAGAATCTCTGACCTCAGCTGATGATAACCTGATCACAGATCTATCTTTGAGTACACTGCTGTATCTCTCAACTGGTCAAACATATCATCAATCCGTGGTAAGGGGTATTTGTTCTTAATTATGACTGCATTCAACTGCTGATAATCGATGCAAAGTCTCATGGAGCCATCTTTCTTCTTCACAAATAATACCGGCCCATGGAGAGACACCGGGTCGGATGAAACCCCTGTCCAATAGCTCCTGGAGCTGAATCTTCAGCTCATCCAGTTCCTTCGGTGCCATCCGATACGAAGCCTTTGATGCCGGCGCTGTCCCCGGAATCAGCTCAATAGAAAACTCCACTTGCCTCCTGGGAGGCAACCCTGGTAGCTCATCTGGGAAGACGTCAGAAAACTCTCGGACCACAGGAACATTTGAGATCTGAGGACTATCACGGACATCTGTATTGATCAACGAAATCAGAAATCCCTGGCATCCCTGTGACAGAATCCTCTGCGCCTGAAGAGCGGTGATGACCGATATACCATCATCCCGAATGCCAAGGAAATCCCACGAGGGTTGGCCAGGAGGCTGGAAAGTGACCACCCTCGAATGACAATCGACGGTGGCATGGGAGGTTGTCAGCCAATCCATGCCAAGGATGATATCAAACTCGACCATATCCAATACGGAGAGATCCACGGTAAGGATGACATCACCAAAATCCAGAGGACACCCCTTAGCCTCCTGAGTGACCTCCAATACCTCTCTGGAAGGTAGGGACACAGACAAAGGTTGTGCCCTAATCGTCGGTAATAGAGCTGTCAAACGGGCCAACTCGTGGCGGGGCGGGTCGACCCGTAGCGGGTCGGCAATTTGGCGGGGCAGGGGCGGGTCGACCCGCCATCTAGGCGGGTTGAGAAATCCCCAACCCAACCCAATCCAAGGCGGGTCGCGGGTTAGGCGGGCCAAACCGCGGACCCATCAAAATATTTTTTAAAAATTTAAAAAAGTAAAAAAATCATATATTTAGGTTTCATCAATCTAATATATCAAAAAATATATTTTTTAAATATAAATGGATACAAACAAGTACTCATGTGATGAAAAGTATTATTTTTTATTTCAAAATTATAACAAAGAAAGATAATAAATTGTCATAAAACTTAACTAACATGTGGTTCTCAACCCTGCGGGCCAACCTAAGCCCATCGCGGACCGACCCGTGCGGGTCGCGGGCCTAGGCGGGTTGGCTCGCGGTGGGCTTTGGCTATTTAAATTCTAACCGAACCTGCTTAAATTGGTTGGCGGGGCGGGCTAACCCGACGGGCCCAACCCAAATTGACAACTCTAGTCGGTAACCTACAGACTTTGCTCAAGAACAGCCGTGATATAAAGGAATAGGTACTACCAGTATCAATAAGTAACTCTGCAGAATACGCATAAAGCGAAATGGTACCTCGGAAAATAGAATCGTTAGCTCGCTGAGCCTCCTCTCGGGTGATTGCATACACCCGACCTGTCTCAGGTGGCGATGGGGGTAAAGCAGGTACCGGTGGAGGCTGTGGTGTAGAAACTCTGGATGACTGATGAGGCAGATGCACCGCAGGCTGATGTCCGGTATAAGACTGCTACTGCGGTTCCACAACGGGGTGCTGAGGGACCGCTGATGAATGAGTATGCTCGGGGCCCTGCCCGAACATATAATACACATGCACGGGCGGAGGGGCGGTCGGCTGATTCCGCGAAGAAGTCCGTGACCCCCGTCCCCCGCGCTGTGCTCGTGCCGGACCAGTACACCCGCCCTGTGATGCGACTCCGGATGTCGTATCTTGTGCCTTTCGGGCACAATCACGGCTCATATGCCCCGGCAACTGACAGTAGTAGCACACTGCCTGCTCCAGGGTGCACTCCGATCTGTCGTGGCTCCTGGAACCACACTGAGTGCACCGTCGTCTGGTGGCGGTCTTCTGATCCTGCTGAGAAGACTAGGAAGAGTCTGCCGTGGTACGTCCTGGGTTCTGAGGCCTGGATGCAGCCCCAGAACTATCCCGCCCTGGCTGGTCGTGCCTACCCCGCTACCGCGTGTTAGTGATATGAGAAAAGTGTCATAAGGCAATCGCCTTATGATTGTAATCATTTATTTTAATAAATGAATATTCACTATTTGAGTATACATGTTTATGTATTTGATTGAGATCTTAAACTCATTTACTGAATGTCCGGAATACAATTTACAGCATGAGAGAATTTGTGATGAATTCACAACTAGTGATTATCTCTACATGTGCAATTGTGAAGTATTGAAATTGTCCCTAGTCGATGAATTGATAAATACGGGCACTATCAATTCTGTTGAGACTAGCATGGGTTATTCTCTAATCAGCTGATTCTCACTGGCTGGTGACATTGGGATGTCCGGAGATAAACATGAATGCTAGTTAAGGGAACTAGTTCATTGGAGTGACTGACTGTAAAACTTCATATGGTAATCTATATATAGATATGTCAATGAAGTTCTTACTGCAGCTTAAGTGCGATGTTCCTTTAACTTGCGGTGTTCAAGTCATCTTGGTCATAGAGATTTATACTTTGACATCTTAAGCAAGCATCTACAAGGAGATGTGGACCCAGGATGATTGGGTATAAGCCGAAGTGCCCGAAGATGTTTGAACAGCCTACAAAGGATTCACCACTCCTTGCGAGGAGATGTATACCTAAGGCCTATCGTCGGATTGTTACTCAAAGCCTCTGGCCAGAGCATGACATGTTCAGAGTATGAATCTCTTAAATACATGAGAGTAATTAGAATCCGTAGGACGAGAAAATGTTACTTGGGCTAGGTGTGACGTAGTCAGCCTAGTGGGGACTGACACACATAGACCATGTCCTGAACCAAGTGGGTATAAGATAGTGAAGGGAATGTGACACGATTCATTATAGCTGTTGAAGGGTTTCAGAATTATTTCTGAGGTCAACCGTTGATCTTTCGATTAATTGGGGATCATGATGTACTACTAGGTGCCACTCATGATCGTTCTATAATTGATTAATTATAGACGACCAACATAAATCGAAAGCCTATTTAGTCACATGCACTACTAGTAATCCAAGGGATTTAAAACGAGTCAAAAATTGGATTTTCCAATCAAGAGAGATTAGATTTGGTTGAGCCAAATGATAAGTCGAATCTGAATTTTTCAGAGACGCATCGGAAGCATAAAATGGCTAAGTCTTTTGAACACTTAGTAGATGAATTAAATGAGTTTAATTCATTGGGGAGTGGCTTGAATGGGCCGGCCAAAGAGGGTCTCCATCCTCTTTGCTTGGCCGGCCACAATAAAGGGAGAGAACCAAGTTTTTGGTTCAATTTATTAAATAAACCAAGTGTGGTTTGTTTTATAAAATTATGGATGATATAAATTTTTATATAATAAACCAAGGTTTGGTTTATTTTTCATGGAAATTAAAATGAACCATGGATTGGTTTATTTTATTTTATAAAATCAATCATGGATTGATTTACCATGATAAGACAATTTATTCCATAAGAAAAAAGGAGATTTGGTCGGTTTTTATCATGAATTAAAATATGATAAAACTTGGCTTAATGAAATAAGTCATAGAAAATTTATTCCATAAAAAAAAAGAGACTTGGAGGTTGAGAGGCCACTATATAAAGGACCCAAGGCAAGACTTGGAAATCAATCGAAGTATTCTTGCCTGGCTCTCTCCCTCTCCTCCCTTCTTTCTCTTGGCCGGCCACAAGGCTCTTCTCCCTTCTTCTTGCCGTGAGCACAAGGAGAAGCACTGAGGCGACAAAGTTCTTCCGTTGGGACGATCTTCCTCTCCGGCCATTATCACCTTGGGATTGGGCGCAAGTCATCTTCCTCCTTCTCGCCGGAATTGTGATTCCGGCCAACCTTGGTAGTGAGTTTTTCCGACGTGATTACTTCTCTCTTGGTTTTTCTTGTGGCGTTCTCGGAGAATCTAGTAGTTCTCGAGAATATGAAACTCGTGGCTTTGCGAAGTCATCCCGAAGATACTCGGCGTGGACGCGAATAGAGGCGGAGCTTCCGAGGGACGCTTACGGTTGGATCTCGTCCCTTCCTTCGAGTTACGCGAGGTATTAAGTAAATTAGTTTATGTTTCTGCAAAATTTTAAATATATGATCATGTCTACACAAGATAAAGTTGCATGCTTAGATGTGTGGTTAAATAATTTGAGAAATTATTTATGCTAAACCTTCCGCTGCACGTAATTAATTTTAAAATTACGAACCTGCATCCATGTCAACATGTACCCGGTCCCAACAGTGGTATCAGAGCCGGTTAGTGTTCGACATAATCATATAATTGTTTTGCGGAAAACATTGTCATGATCTCAATTTTGAAAAAATTTTCAATTATGGAAACTTTCCAATTATGGTAAATTTTTGATTTAGGAATTTCAAAGTTTGGAAATCATCATGAAATTCAGCAAACTTTTGAAATATCAATGTTTCTGAAATTTTATGATAATTGTGAAAAGTTTCCATTTTTGGAAACTTTCCAATTTCAGAAATTTCCTATTTTGGAAATTTTCCAATTTTGGAAAAACATAAGTTTTCTTTGTACCGGAAACTTACAATTATTCTGAAAATCTTTTAATTTTGGAAACTTTCTATTTATGGAATGCTCGCAATTTTGGGCACATTCTTTCAAGAAAGTCTAGACAAAATTATGGGAATATTAATTGGTATTTAAATTCATAATTGGAAATTAAATTATTTACAAAATTCTTTATTTTGGATTGAACCTCGGGGAGCCGTCGAATTTAAAGTTAGTTGTTATAATTAAATTTCCTAAATTGAATTTAAACTGTCAAATGTTTAATTTGGATTGAGCCTCGGGGAGCCGTCCAAATTATTTTATCAATAAATTCTTATTTTGGATTGAGCCTCGGGGAGTCGTCCAAATTAAGTTATTGATATTAATTTTCCATAAATAAAATATGTGATCAAATCTTGAAAATTTTGAGGTGATTCTCAAACGATAATTTCCTTATTTGATTTATGAGGTGATACTCTTACATATTATTGTCTCCAAAATTAATTAGGAAAATTGTTTCCTATAGAGTATATTTCCTTAAATAAGATTTTCATGAAAATAATATGTGGTTGAATTAAGGGAATCTGTCTCTTAATTTAATAAGATTTGATTTAGAGAAATCAAAGTCTTAAACATATTATTTCCGAAATTGATTATGATAATTTAGGAAATTGTTTCCCAAAACAATTCCTTGAATAAAGTATGAAATTAGAATTAGGAAATCCGGTTCCTAATTCAATTAATGAGACTTGATAAATTAAGTCACATACATACTTCATTAAGGAAATCGTTAGTACATGACATAATTATATGTCATGAATGTGCTTAAAAGAAAAAGATGAGACTCAAAACCCCTTACAAAATATTAAGGCCAACACCTTCCATTAATATGGTTAGAACCGGAGTTTTGTTTCTCGTTTGGGTTGATGGACACATCCATGCCCGGCTTGAACCTCAACATGTTCAAATCATGGAATTAGTTTATGATTAATATAGTTGGAGTCAGAGGTCAATCCTTAGTTTTGGTTGTTGGACACATCCAAGCCTGACTAAACGGTTGAATGAGCTCCAACCATATTAAAACTATTTCTTGATTAATGGGCCAGCCTTAAGCTTGGAGCATCGATTTGTTGTGTCACAATCAAGGTCGATGTAAAGAGAGGTGTGGTTGGGTGTTATGTGTATTGTTGCATACTTGTTAATGAGTTAACAACCCAATGATATATGCAGACATTCAATTAGTTGATAGCATAATGTGATAGTTACATATGTGTAATATGTAATCGGTATAATTACCTACCTTCACAGCTAAGAATAACTTGATGGACTCCAACCATGGTTATTCTTATCTATGGTTGGATATCAACCTATTTAGAGATGTTCCTACGATCTCCCGAATTGATAAAAAGGGTTATTCAATTCGAAAAATAAATAGGATTTAATTAATGAATATTGATGCATTCTTTATCATTCTTATCGCATAACCTCAATTTGTATTTCTAGGATAATCACCTGATCATGTCTTCTCTGAATTTGCATTCCATTTTGGACACCAATAAGTTAACTAAGGCCAAAAGGATTGAAAAGACACCAAAAGGCACTTGCCATCACTGCAGCAAGGAGGGTCACTGGCGAAGAAACTGCAAGGTTTATCTTAAGTCCTTGAAGAAGAAGGCATCCGATACCCCATCCTCTTCAGGCATCTTCATTATTGAATGTCACTCTATTTCCTCGTACACCTAGGTACTTGATACTGGGTGTAGCTCCCATATATGTAATGACATACAGGGGGTAAGGAATAGAAGAAGACTCGTCAAGGGAGAAGCGAATTTGCGAGTTGGAAATGGAGCAAAGATTGCTGCTGTTGCCATCGGAACATATTTGCTAAAGTTCCCTATTAGACTTGTCTTAGAATTGGATAATTGTTATTTTGTTCCTTCGTTAATAAAGAACATTGTATCTATTTCATGCTTGAATGAAAAGGGTTACCATTTAACTTTTAGTAACAATTGCTGTTACATAAATTTAAATGTTGTTCTTTATGGGACCGGAACTTTATGCAATGGTATCTACACGTTAGATTTATCCGGTGACGTTTTCAATATCGAAGTTAGCAACAAACATGCTCGAATAGATAATCAAATAGACTCCTATACGTGGCATTGTCGTCTTGGCCATGTAAGCAAGAAACGCATGACCAAATTACACCGATGTGGAATTCTGGAATCATTTGAACCTGGTTCATTTGATACATGCGAATCATGCTTAAAAGGCAAGATGACCAAATTACCCTTTTCCGAAAAAGGTAAACCAGTGGGAGAATTGCTTGGTCTAATACATACTGATGTATGTGGACAAATGCCAACTCTTGCACAAGGAGGCTATAGCTACTTCATTACCTTTATCGATGATCACTCACGATTCGGGTATGTGTTCTTAATGAAACACAAATCTGAAGCTTTTGAGAAATTCAAAGAGTTCAGAAGTGAAGTAGAGAAACAGCTTGGCAAAAGTATTACGATACTTCGATCCTATCGGGGTGGTGAATACTTAAGTAAAGAGTTTCAAGATTATCTTAGGGACAATGGGATATTGTCTCAATGGACTCCGCCATATACACCACAGCATAATGGTGTATCTGAGAGGCGTAACCGAACCTTGATGGACATGGTCAGATCTATGATGAATCATGCAACTCTTCCAAAATCCTTTTGGGGCTATGCGCTTAAGACAGCTGTTTACTTGCTAAACAGAGTCCCGACCAAGGTAGTCTCTACTACTCCATATGAGACGTGGAATAGTAAGAAACCTCATTTATCTCACCTAAAGCTATGGGGTTGTCCTGCTTATGTAAAGCAGACTGTATCAGACAAATTGGATGCTAAGTCTGATAAATGTCTATTTATTGGATACCTTAAGGAAACGAAGGGTTACCAATTCTATCATCCCTTGGAACAAAAGGTGTTTGTTTCAAGGCATGCTGTATTTCTAGAAAAAGAATTTCTTTTATAAGAAAACAGTGGGAGTAGCATTGAACTTGAAGAAGTTCAAGAAACTCCAATAGACATTACAGAGATACCTAGTCTAGACCCACAACCAATAACTCATAATGATGAGCCATCAGTTGAACCTAAAACGACACCACTTCTTCATAGGTCTGATAGGATACGCAATATTCCAGAGAGATACGGATTTCTCATAAGTGAATCACGTGTTACTCATTAACAATGACGAACCTATCAGTTATGAAGATGTTCTGAAAAATTCAGAAAGGGATAAGTAGCTTGAAGCCATAAAGTCGGAAATGGATTCCATGTACAAAAATCAAGTATGAGACTTGGTTAACCCACTTGAAGGGATTAAGCCCATAGGGTGCAAGTGGGTTTTCAAGAAGAAAACCGACATGGAAGGTAATGTTGTTACTTTTAAGGCTAGATTAGTGGCAAAAGGATATCGTCAGAAACAAGGAATTGATTATGATGAAACTTATTCGCCAGTAGCTATGCTTAAATCCATTCGGATGCTCCTGGCCATAGCAGCTCATTATGATTATGAGATATGGCAAATGGATGTGAAAACAGCTTTCCTTAATGGAAACCTGCTTGAGGATGTATACATGATACAACCTGAAGGTTTCACATCGGTTGATAAAACCAAAGTATGCGAGCTTCGACGATCCATATATGGACTAAAGCAAGCATCCAGGAGCTGGAACATCCGTTTTGATGAGACAATCAAAGAGTTTGATTTCTCACAAAATCCTGACGAACCTTGTGTGTACAAGAAGGTTAGTGGGAGTGCAGTCGTATTCCTAGTGTTATATGTCGATGACATATTACTTATAGGAAACGATATATCAGTCTTACAGTCAGTTAAAATTTGGTTGTCCAAAACTTTCTCCATGAAAGACCTGGGAGAAGCAACCTATATCCTTGGGATTAGAATCTATAGAGATAGATCAAAACGGTTGCTTGGTCTTTCACAGTCTACATATATAGACCGAGTGCTAGAAAGGTTTAGCATGTCGGAATCCAAGAAAGGTTACCTTCCCATCAGGCATGGGATCAACCTTTCGAAGTCTATGTGTCCGCGCACAGAAGACAAGAGGATTTGCATGAATAAGATTCCTTATGCATCCGCGATAGGATCTATCATGTATGCTATGTTATGTACTAGGCCCGATGTATCGTATGCTCTGAGTGTCACAAGCAGATACCAGTCTAATCTAGGAATGGATCATTGGGCGGCTGTCAAGACAATCCTCAAGTACTTGAGAAGAACTAAGGATGTGTTCCTAATATATGGAGAAGGTGATATGATAATACGTGGGTATACAGATGCCAGTTTCCAAACAGATAAGGATGACTCCAAATCTCGGTCCGGATACGTATTTATTTTGAATGGAGGCACAATAAGTTGGAAGAGTTCCAGGCAAGACACCGTAGGGGATTCTACCACGGAAGCGGAATATATTGCAGCTTCGGAAGCAGCAAAGGAAGCAGTCTGGATCAAGAAGTTTGTCTCAGAACTTGGTGTGGTTCCAACCATTGATGAAGCAATACCGGTTTATTGCGACAACAATGGAGCTATTGCACAAGCGAAGGAACCAAGGTCTCATCAGCGATCCAAACATGTGCTTCGCCGCTATCATCTGATCTGAGAGATTATAAGTAGGAATGATATACAAATTGAGAAAATTCCCACTGAAAGGAATTTAGCGGATCCTTTAACTAAGGCCTTGCCTCAAAGCAAATTTGAGGGTCATGTTAGAGCCTGTGGTATTGGATACCGTAGCGATTGGCATTAGGCCAAGTGGGAGTTTGTTAGTAATATGAGAAAAGTGTCCTAAGGCAATTGCCTTTTGATTGTAATCATTTATTTTAATAAATGAATATTTACTATTTGAGTATACATGTTTATGTATTTAATTGAGATCTTAAACTCATTTACTGAATGTCCGCAATACAATTCACAGCATAAGAGAATTTGTGATGAATTCATAACTAGTGATTATCTCTACATGTGCAATTGTGAAGTATTGAAATTGTCCCTAGTCAATGAATTGATAAATACAGACACTATCAATTCTGTTGAGACTAGCATGAGTTATTCTCTAATCAGCTGATTCTCACTGGCTGGTGACATTGGGATGTCCGGAGATAAACATGAATGCTAGTTAAGGGAACTAGTTCATTGGAGTGACTGGTTGCAAAACTTCATATGGTAGTCTATATATAGATATGTCAATGAAGTTCTTACTGCAGCTTAAGTGCGATGTTCCTTTATCTTGCGGTGTTCAAGTCATCTTGGTCATGGAGACTTATACTTTGACATCTTAAGCAAGCATCTCCAAGGAGGTGTGGACCCAGGATGATTGGGTATAAGCCGAAGTGCCTGAAGATGTTTAAACAGCCTACAAAGGATTCACCACTCCTTGCGAGGAGATGTATACCCAAGACCTATCGTCGGATTATTACTCGAAGCCTCTGGCCAGAGCATGACATGTTCAGAGTATGAATCTCTTAAATACATAAGAGTAATTAGAATCCGTAGGACGAGAAAACGTTACTTGGGCTAGGTGTGACGTAGTCTGCCTAGTGGGGACTGACACATATAGACCATGTCCTGAACCAAGTGGGTATAAGATGGTGAAGGGAATGTGGCACGATTCATTATAGCTGCTGAAGGGTTTCAGAATTATTTCTGAGGTCAACCGTTGATCTTTCGATTAATTGGGGATCATGATGTAATACTAGGTGCCACTCATGATCGTTCTATAATTGATTAATTATAGACGGCCAACATAAATCGAAAGCCTATTTAGTCACACGCACTACGAGTAATCCGAGGGATTTAAAACGAGTTGAAAATTGGATTTTCCAATCAAGAGAGATTAGGTTTGGTTGAGCCAAATGATAAGTCGAATCTGAATTTTTCAGAGACGCATCGGAAGCATAAAATGGCTAAGTCTTTTGAAGACTTAATAGATGAATTAAATGAGTTTAATTCATTGGGGCGTGACTTGGATGGGCCGGCCAAAGAGGGTCTCCATCCTCTTTGCTTGGCCGGCTACAACAAAGGGAGAGAACCAAGTTTTTGGTTCAATTTATTAAATAAACCAAGTGTGGTTTGTTTTATAAAATTATGGATGATATAAATTTTTATATAATAAACCAAGGTTTGGTTTATTTTTCATGGAAATTAAAATGAACCATGGATTGGTTTATTTTATTTTATAAAATCAATCATGGATTGATTTACCATGATAAGACAATTTATTCCATAAGAAAAAAGGAGACTTTGTCGGTTTTTATCATGAATTAAAATATGATAAAACTTGGCATAATGGAATAAGTCATAGAAAATTTATTCCATAAAAAAAAGAGACTTGGCGGTTGAGAGACCACTATATAAAGGACCCAAGGCAAGACTTGGAAATCAATCGAAGTATTCTTGCCTGGCTCTCTCCCTCTCCTCCCTTCTTTCTCTTGGCCGGCCACAAGGCTCTTCTCCCTTCTTCTTGTCGTGAGTACAAGGAGAAGCACCGAGGCAACAATGTTCTTCTGTTGGGATGATCTTCCTCTCCGGCCATTATCACCTTGGGATTGGGCGCAAGTCATCTTCCTCATTCTCGCCGGAATTGTGATTCCGGCCAACCTTGGTAGTGAGTTTTTCCGATATGATTACTTCTCTCTTGGTTTTTCTTGTCGCGTTCTCGGAGAATCTAGTAGTTCTCGAGAACATGAAACTCGTGGCTTTGCGAATTCATCCCGAAGATACTCGGCGTGGACGCGAATAGAGGCGGAGCTTCCGAGGGGCGCTTACGGTTGGATCTCGTCCCTTCCTTCGAGTTACGCGAGGTATTAAGTAAATTAGTTTATGTTTCTGCAAAATTTTACATATATGATAATGTATACACAAGATAAAGTTGCATGCTTAGATGTGTGGATAAATAATTTGAGAAATTATTTATGCTAAACCTTCCGTTGCACGTAATTAATTTTAAACTTACGAACCCGCATCCATGTTAACATGCACCCGGTCCGAACACCGCGAGGTCTGCATCTGCTGAGGCTGTGCAGCATCAAAGGCTGGCTTGTCCTTCTTCTTGTTCCCGAACAGCCTCTGCCTGGTCGACTCGATAATGAGGGCTCGCTCTAGCGCCCCTCGATATGTAGTGAAGTGCATCCTCCGCTCGGCATCGTCTGCAACCAACTGAGGGAAGTACTCCTCCAGGCGGTTAAACTCCGCATCGTACTCTAACACCGTCCGACCCCCCTGCTAGAGATGCAGAAACTCCTGACGGTGGGTCATCTAATACGCTGCGGGAAGGTACTTCTGTCGGAAGGCCTCTTTGAACATGTCCCAAGTGATCGGCTGCTCGCCAAAGATGGTCTGCTGAGCCGTCCACCATGTCATGGCACGCTCTCGCATGTGATAGGCCGCCAGCTCGGCCTTCTCCCAATCCGAGCAAGACATGTATCGGAACGTGTCCTCGACGGTCTCCAGCCACGTCCGAGCAACGCCCGGGTCGGTCCCCCCCGTGAAACAAAGTGAACCGACCCTTCACGGATGCAGCCAATGCTGGGATCCGTGATCTGTCCATGGTTCGGCCCACAGAGGCCGCTGGTACCGCAGGTGGTACGGGTGAGGTGACTGGCTGCACTGCTGGGGGTACTGACTGTGCGGCCTGCCCCAATAGTCCTGATGTCTACCCCTCCGGAGGTACTGGCTGAGCCGGCTGAGGTGCCGGGTGAGGGGAAGACAGCACCGGCTGTAAAGTCTGAATCAACTGCTGTAGCATCTGTAGTACTAAGTGGATCAGCTGCGATGCTGACTGCTCTGCTGGTGGTACCGTAGCGGGTACCATTGGGGGTGCTACAGAAGGCACAACCGGGGGTGCGACAGAAGGCACTACCGGGGGTGCGACTGGAACCGCTTTCAGAAATGGCGAAGGGATCCTCGGAGATGGAAGCCTCTGGCCCGGAGACATCTGTCTACGACGTCCGACATCAACCGCAGGTCGTCTCTCTGGAGACTCCGCCTCTGCTTCGACAGTCGCATCTCCCGTAAGCTCCCGAGTCAACCGACGTGGTGGTCGTCGGGGGCCACCACGGGGTCAGGGCGGGGTCAGCTCGATACGACGGGGCATACCTGTACAGATATGACCCAAACATTATTACAGTTATTCTCATAACTACCAACAAGATCTTACCATTACATCATGATTGTTTGGAGATGTCTCGTCGCAGCTATGTCCCAATCACGTCTATCGAGAAAATGACTCTTGACACAAAATCCGAAAAAACACCCACAAGACCACAAGGTATCTCGAGAACCTGGGCTCTGATACCAAATAAATTGTCATGCCCCGAGGAGCCGCTCGTCCGATACCGACTGGACAGCTACTCCCTCGTCTTAGCGGACAATCGAAAAACCTAATCACCACGACTACCTCAGCCTGCTTGTACCGCAGCCTATAGGGCTGGAACAAGCGACTGTATAAAGAGAAAACAAAAACGACGACAAAGCTGCATACCGGTACGACTTATGACAAAACCAAAATGGAATCGAAGCCTCCATGGCACACAAAAATACAACTATACTGCCGTAAAATGGACGACACAACAGAGTACAACATATAACAGCGGAAGTGAAAAGAACAAAATGAATAAAGGAAAGGTACCAACATGTACCACAACCAAAATACAAGACAACCGCGGAAATCTTCTCGGAGACACATGAACTGGGACAGGCTGCTGGGCAATCTAGACAATCATCCTGAAAGGAGAAAAACAAGGCTAACGGGGTGAATCCAAAGAACTCAGCGAATACAGTCTAATATGCACAGGAAGCTACACTAGCAGTAAGTCACCATCTACCACAATAATAAAGATAAATGCAGTAAGAAGGAAATGCAGAACTGAACCATCAGAAATACAGGAAGTACATACCTACCTGCGTCGATCCGGACCCAATAGCATGCATGTCAACCATGTGCAGCAATCAAGTGCAGCAAACACAACCAAGTGCAGAGATGCAGAGCATGCTCATGATGCAACATGGGTCACCCCTAATGCCAGTCAACCACCGTCGTGCATCACACGAAACCGAGTGGGTAGGGCTCTGACCAAGTCCTCCCTCCGCTCAGACGGTCACTGTCGCGAACCACGCGATATCTAACGAGCAGGGTCTCAGACCGGAACGTACCCCGCCCTAGGGAAAAGTACCCTCCCTCATCCCTAACTATCTCCAGACAGAATAGGGGGTCTGCTGCAGCGTCGCGGATACGCCACCGGAACTACACGACAGGTCATGTGGCAGGTCTGACGACCCATCTCAACCACTAGGGGAGTCTAAGGTCGCCTTCATATGCCCCTACACGAGTAGCAAGTCCGAAGGCCCATCTCACCCTCCAGAGAGTCAAAGGTCGTCCCCTATGCTACGTGCAACAATGATGCATGTCACTATCCCATGCATCTTCCACTATCTATCCCTGCTAGCATCTACATGATATGTAATAGTCCAGATAACCGGTATGCACCAATACCTAAATCCTAGCGTAAGGTATAAGGTAAACTGTACATCGCCAATCCATACAGAAATAGTAAGCAGTAAAGCTAACGGATACAACTACCGAAGCAAGAGTATAGAGATAAAGATATCAGAAATCCCTACTGCTAACTATATCTAACTATGCATAAAAAGAGGTACCCGCCTCGATATGAAGAAGTCCAGGCGTCGAGAACCCCCCGTCCAAAAATAATATCCGCGGTAAGAGAACTGAGTCAATGTCCTGGATCAAAGAGCAAAATTCATAAGTTAACATTCCAACAAATTCTTCACTAAACATACCTCTAGATTAATTAGGGTTAATTATAATTAATTAATCCCTAACTTCCTAGCCAATACCATCTAGATTAATTAGGGTTAATTAGAATAATTAATCCCAATTCATTCCCCAATTCATGATCCAATACAACCCAAAGCCAAAAATAAACATCCTGTGATCAAATATGAATTTGGCAGAGATCACATAACACAAACAGATCCAAAGATATGAAGAACCCAGAAGAATAGTTACACTGACATACACAGATCACACCATCCTCCAACCAGATCAAGAACAGAGAAAACGATTACAAATCCAACCATCTGATCTTAATTTGCATAGTGCACCCACAACATAGTATCTGTTGATGCAGTCTGACCCTGATTGTTGTTTTGGTGTTGACATCGATTTTAGTTTAGGTTGATGATTATGATGATTATGATTAAGTCCTGATCGAGGATTAGGCAGGTTATGAAAAATCCTAGCTTGGAGGGCTAGGTGTTGGAAAATCCTAACCTGGAGGGTTAGGTGTGGAAAATCCTAGCTTGGAGGGCTAGGTGTTGAAATGTCCTAATTCAAAAGGGTTGGGTGAAAATTCCTAGCTTGGAGGGCTAGGTGAAAAGTCCTAACTTGGAGGGTTAGGTGAAAAGTCCCAACTTGGAGGGTTAGGTGAAAAATCCTGGCTTGGAGGGTCAGGTCCTAGCTTGGAGGGCTAGGTATGGAAAGTTCTAACTCGGAAGGTTGGGTGAAAAGTCCTAGCTTGGAGGGCTAGGTGAAAAGTCCTAACTTGGAGGGTTAGGTGAAAAGTCCCAACTGTAGGGTTAGGTGAAAAATCCTGGCTTGGAGGGTCAGGTCCTAGCTTGGAGGGCTAGGTTGGAGCCCCTGGATCAGTCTGGTGACCGATCAGGGAGTTGGCACGGTGCTCCTTCGTGGATCGGTTTGGTGACCGATCCAGCGATGACTGATCGGACTAGTGACCGATCAGGGAGTATGCGTTTCACCCATTGCTTGGCTCCTGATCGGTCTGGTGACCGATCAGGATCACTGTGAAGATCGTTCTGGAGAACGATCCAGCGTCGCGGGTTCCTCACTATGATCGATCAGGACGAAGCCTGATCTATCTGGTCATGACCTGATCGGTCTGGTGACCGTTCAGGAGGCTCCCTGATCGGTCCGGTAACCGATCAGGAGGTTTGGACTGCGAAGCTTAGAAATCGCCCAGTAAAGGGGTGGATCGGTCTGGTGATCGATCCACAACCTGGGATCGGTCTGGTGATCGATCTAGGAAAGTCCCAAAGAAATCGCGATTTCTGATTGAGCGTTGGGGACCGATCAGGACGAAGCCTGATCGGTCTGGACCCAGCCTGATCGGTCTGGTGACCGATCAGGAGGCTCTCTGATCGGTCCGGTGACCGATCACTTTAATTCAAAATGCACTGTAAGACGCTCTGATCGCGTCTGAACGTATCCGATTCTCTGCGTTTCAACTCTGATGCTTGATTTCCTGGTTGATATACTGCTCTAATGATCTGATTAAGCTGCAGGTGACAGGGGAGGATTCAAACACTCAAGGAGAGTCAAAGTTGGCCTTTCCTTGGAGCAGGTTTGTCCGTTTTCCATCTTAGGTTGCAACGGCTGGAGCTGCAGACTGGAGCTGCTGATTGGAGCTTGGCTGAGGGAAGCTCAGGGAGTCCAGGGAGAGCTCAGTGGTAGCTGGCGTTGGCAGGTAAGCAGCTGGAGGCTATTGTGAGATGGTGTCACCTGTGCTTAGAGGAGAAACAAAAGGCGGAGAGGAGAAGAGCAGAAGAGAGTTCGCTGAATCAACTTCTGGCTTGTTCTTGCTGTGCGATTGTGTTCTCTACATCCTTGCTTGTGTGTTCTGTTATCCCATCATCTTGAGCAAGCAATTGTAGTCAGTGAAGCGACCATCCCTTGCTTGAGCACTTGGAGGAAGGAACAAGAGGCTTTGAGTCCGACAGCGAGAAGACACGGGGAAAGGGTTCTTGCGTGAGATCGTCGCTGGGTGGAGCTCGGGAAAAGCTTGCTGTGTTCTTGTCTTTGCTAAGTGCTAAGTAAGATCTTTCTTGTGTTTCATTGTGCTTAAAACTATATCCTTGATTGAAACGCTGTGGAGAGGTTACTCCACCGAGAAGGAGGTTGATTTCTATCCGGTGTTCACCGGGGCTTGATCTGCCGACGATCAAGGGATCGCCCACCTTACGAGCACGCCAAGGAGTAGGGGCAAGTTATCCCCGAACCTTGTAAACTCTCCTTGTTAGCGATCTTGCTAGTTGTGTTAGTTTGTTTTTGTTTTCTGTTTTTCTGCATACTCTGTTCTTGCTACTTCCGCTGTGCTACTAACAAATCAAAGTGCAGAAACTTGATAAGCTCAAAGTCCAAGTGTTTGACTATATTCACCCCCCCTCTCTAGCCATCCGGATTCCAACAGTATCTACCAGGTAGCTCTCGTTAAACACCCCAGCAACAATCCCAAATCCACTCAAGAACAAGAAGTGTACCCAAGTTCTAGTTCAGAAACTTCTACAATTCGAAAATGGAAACCCAGAATCCAAATCAAGGTGAAAATAGAGATTAAACTCCCAACCTCAGAAACCTAACAATCACCAATCAGCTTAACATGCACATATTTGAAGTTCGGAAACATAATAGCAAAGTCCAAATCCTCATATCGACGCCTAGCACTACAAATCCCCGAAACAAACACTCTCAAAACTGGAAAAGAAGATCAATAGAAGAATCAAGATCTATACCGAATGAACGTACCTTACCTGGGGAAAAACACTGAGTGTGAGATCTCCGAAATCTAATCCCTCAGCGCCCTTTTACTCCACTGCTCAACTCGCAGAGGAAGAGATCGAATGTGCCCTAGATTTCAAGAATCAATCTCAGAACCAGTTCGAATCATAATCCATTGAGAGAAAGGAACCCAGAGACTAAAAACATGGTTAAGGGCGCACGACTCACCTTCTCGTGTGTTCCGGCAGTGGTGTGATCAGTGCTCGCTCGAGAGAAAACCGACCTATCGCGCTCAGAACCCACGATCTGCACACCCAAGAGGAGGCCCGACGTAGACCAGTGAAGCCCCGTCAACCAGTCGAAGCGGAGGCGATGCCGTAGCCTCACGGCGACGACGAACGGAAGAGGGAAGTGTTGATACAGTCTGGCCCTGATTGTTGTTTTGGTGTTGACACCGATTTTAGTTTAGGTGGATGATTATTGATTATGATTAAGTCCTGATCGGGGATCAGGCATGGTATGAAAAATCCTAGCTTGGAGGGCTAGGTGTTGAAAAATCCTAACCTGGAGGGTTAGGTGTTGGAAATCCTAGCTTGGAGGGCTAGGTGTGTGAAAAGTCCTAATTCGGAAGAGGTGGGTAAAAAGTCCTAGCTTGGAGGGCTAGGTGGAAAGTCCTAACTTGGAGGGTTAGGTTCAAATTCCCATCTTGGAGAATTAGGTGAAAAAGTCCTGGCTTGGAGGGTCAGGTCCTAGCTTGGAGGGCTAGATTTGGAAAAGTCCTAATCCGGAAGAGTTGGGTGAAAAGTCCTAGCTTGGAAGGCTAGGTGCAAAGTCCTAGCTTGGAGGGCTAGGTGAAAAGTCCTAACTTGGAGGGTTAGGTGCAAATTCCCAACTTGGAGGGTTAGGTGAAAAATCCTTAGCTTGGAGGGCTAAGGTGTTTGGAGCCCCCTGGATCGGTCTGGTGACCGATCAGGGTGTTGGCACGGTACTCCTTCGTGGATCGGTCTGGTGACCGATCCAGCGATGACTGATCGGTCTGGTGACCGATCAGGGAGTATGCGTTTCACCCACTGCTTGGCTCCTGATCGGTCTGGTGAACGATCAGGGAGCAAACAGTGAGGTTGAGTTCCCTTGCTGAACTGCTCCTGATCGATCTGGTGACCGATCAGGATCACTGTGTAGATCGTTCTGGAGAACGATCCAGTGTCGCAGGTTCCTCTCTATGATCGATCAGGACGGAGCCTGATCGGTCTGGCCACGATCTGATCGGTCTGGCCACGATCTGATCGGTCTGGTGACCGATCAGGAGGTTGCCTGATCGGTCCGGTGATCGATCAGGAGGGTTGGACTGCGAAGCTCAGAGATCGCCCGATAAAGGGGTGGATCGGTCGGGTGATCGATCCACAACCTGGGATCGGTCTGGTGATCGATCCAGGAGAGTCCAAAGAAATCGCGATTTCTAATCGAGCGTTGGGGACTGATCAGGATGGAGCCTGATCGGTCTGGTGACCGATCAGGAGGCACTCTGATCAGTCCGGTGACCGATCACTTTAATTCAAATTGCACTGTCAGACGCTCTGATCGCGTCTGAACGTATCCGATTCTCTGCGCTTAACACCTGATACATGATATGCTGTTTGATATGCTGCTCTAACACTCTGATTAAGCTGCAGTTGACAGGGGAGGATTCAAACACTCAAGGAGAAGTCAATGGAGGCTTTCCTCGGAGCAGGTTTGTCCGTTTTTCCATCTCAGGTTGCAACGGCCGAGCTGCAGACTGGAGCTTGGCTGAGGGAAGCTCAGGGAGTCCAGGAATAGCTCAGTGGTAGCTGGTGTTGGCAGATGAGCAGCTGGGAGCTGCAGAGATGGTGTCATCTGATGCTTGGTGGAGAAACAAAAAAGAGAAGAGACTTCGGTTGAAGCAGAGTTTTTGAGTTCCAAGTGTTCGAGCTTGCTAAAGTTCTTGCTGCGATTTTGTGTTCTCCATACTTGACTTGCTGTGTGCTTGTGCTGTTGATTCTTTGAGCAAGTCATTGAGATCTGAGGAGCAACCAACTCTTACGTGAGTGCTTGGAGGAAGGAACAAGGAGCTTGGAGTCCAACAGTGAGAAGACACGAAGGAGGGAGTCCTTGCGTGAGATCGTCGCTGGGTGGAGCTCGGAATAAGCTTGTTGTGTTCTTGTCCTTGCTGAGTGCTTGAGTAAGATCTTTCTTGTTGTTTCATTGAGCTTAAACATTTATCTGTGATTGAAACGCTGTGGAGAGGTTGCTCCACCGAGAAGGAGGTTGTCTTCTATCCGGTGCTAACCGGGGCTTGATCTGCCGACGATCAAGGGATCACCCACCTTAAGGGCATGCCAAGGAGTAGGGGCAAGTTATCCCCGAACCTTGTAAACCCTCCTTGTTAGCGATCTTGCTAGTTGTGTCTGCGTTGCTTTCGTTTTCTGTCTCCTGCTTACTCTGTGATTTTTTCTTCCGCTGTGCTACTGATCAGTTTGAGTGCAGAAGATCGATTTGTGTCTAAGGCAAAAGTGATTGGCTATATTCACCCTCCCTCTCTAGCCATCCGGTTCCAACAAGTGGTATCAGAGCTTGGGGCTCTGTTCACGGCTTAACATCCGAGAGTTATTAACCAGATGACATTGAGAGAAGACTTTTCCACCACCCGACCTCCATTCTTTGGTGGCGCCGATTTTCAATATTGGAGATCAAAGATGGAATATTATTTGAAGATGAATATCCACACTTGGTTCGCGGTGAAGGAGGGCTTCACCCCTCCGAAGGATGATGAAGGCAAAGAACTTGAGTCGTGGAGATGGACTGCCGAACAAACTCGAAAGAGTGAAGCCGACGCGAAGGCGGTTGTCACTCTACAATGCGGCATGAACAAAGACTAACTCATCAAGGTTGGTCCTTTCACAAGTACAAAGGACTTGTGGAACAAACTCATCGAGCTTCACGAGGGCACCCGAGACTCAAGGATCGCGAAGAGGGATTTGTTCCTCAATCAACTCCAAAATCTCTCCATGAAGGAGAATGAAACGGTAAGTGAGCTCCATAGCCGGTTCAAGGAAGTCCTCAATGGGCTTCATTCGATTGATGAAAAGGTCGAGAATCGCGACCTTATGAGGTATGTGTTGAAAGCCTTTCCAAGGAATGCTTTGTGGTCATCAATGGTGGATGCCTACAATGTTTCCAAGGATCTATCCATTGTAAAGTTAGATGATTTATTTTGTGAGATGGAATTGCATGAAATGGCTTACAAAGGCCCCAAGGAGAAGGGGATTGCTTAGTTGCAGGGGACCGATCAAACAAGAAGAAGAAGGAGAAGAAGAAGGAGGTCTCTTCGTCTTCATCCTCTTCCGAATCCGAGTCCGATTCCGAGGAAGATGGCAGCGACTCCTCATCCTCCGAGATGGCAAACTTTGTGAGAAGAATGATGAGAAGGGGTCGACACTTCAGGAGTAGAGGTAACTCTAGTGAAGCTAAACTTGATAAGACTAATGCCTCTTGCTTTGAGTGTGGTAGGAAAGAGCACTTCAAGAATGAGTATCCGAAACTAAAGAAGAAGGAGGAGAAATCCAAGAGGAAAGAAGAAAAATCCAAGAAGAAGAAGAAGGCCTTGAAGGCCACTTGGGATGAGTCATCTTCTAGCTCATCCGATGAAGATAAGGAGGAGAAGAGCACGAGGCATGTGACACTTATGGCTCTTGGAGAGGAAAGCTGTGATGAATCTTCAAGTTCCTCAAACGCGGCTTCATCATCTTCGGATGATGAAGAGGTAACTTCTCCCGAGCTTGAAAAGTGTTATAGAGCAATTGCATGTTTAACTAGTTTGCTTAAGAAGTCAAAAAATAATGTTAAAGCATTGCAATTAGAAATTGATCAATTGAAGTTATCTAGGGATGATAACGTTGATGATTTGCATATTGAATTGTTAGAAGATGAGATTAAATCATTGAAACTTGAGGTTGAAAATTTGAAATCCTCTAAGGTTAGAGGAAGTGAATGACTTGCATGATGAGTTACTAGTAGAAGAAAACCAATCATTGAAGAGTGAAGTTGAGAAACTCAAGAATATTCTTGAGAAGTTCTCAACTAGCTCTAAAACTCTAGACATGATCTTGAATGCCCAAAGGGCAGTCTACAATAGGGCCGGTATTGGTTACCGTCCCAAAGAACCCTCATTCGTGTCTCTTATGTCTAGGACTGATATGAGACAATCTAGGACACCCAAGGTTCAAAAGAAAGTTGTCAAGGCATGGGTGCCTAAGTCTTGTTTAGTTGATGCTTTAGGTCCCAAGGTTTGGGTACCTAAAACTTCTATTTTTCGAATTGTGTAGGTTATGATTGAGGGGGAGCATCTATCAACTTGGTTCGTTGATAGTGGATGCTCCAAACACATGATTGGGGATAGATCATTGTTTACCACACTTCACAAGAAAAGTAGAGGTAATGTTTCATTTGGTAACAATGGTAGTCTAAAGGCCATAGGAATAGGAGACATTCAAATATCCGAATGTCTTAGAATTTCAAATGTCCTTCTAGTCAAGGGGATGAAATTTAATCTCCTAAGTGTGAGTCAATTGTGTGACATGGGTTACACAATTGATTTCCAACCAAGTCAATGTCTAGTTAGACAACATGACACCTTGGACACGGTACTAGTAGGAACAAGAGTAGACAATATTTATCAAGTTTCATTTAAAAGTGCTACTAATGTTTCTGCTAAGTGTTTCATGTCAAAAGAAGAAGAGTCCACCCTTTGGCACCGGAGGCTAGCACATGTGAACATGAAGAACATCCGGAAGTTGGCCAACAAGGGATTAGTCTGTGGCTTACCAAGCATCAAGTATGAGAAAGATAAACTTTGTGATGCATGTCAAATGAGTAAGCAAACAAAATCTGCACATAAAGGTAAAAGCGCTGTAAGTACTTCTACTGCATTAGATTTACTTCACATGGATCTATTTGATTGTAGTACTATCATATCATTGAATGGAAGTAGATATTGCTTTGTGATCATTGATGATTTCACTAGATATACTTGGACCTACTTTTTAAAATATAAGGATCAAACCTTAGATGTTTTTATTTCTTTTTGTAGAAGAGTTGAAAATGAAAAATCATTAACTATTAAGACAATAAGAAGTGATCATGGAGGTGAATTTCAAAATCAAAGATTTTTAGAATTTTGTCAAGATAGATGTTATAGACATGAGTTCTCTACTCCTAGAACACCACAACAAAATGGTGTTGTAGAGAGGAAGAACTGTGTTCTTCAAGAGGCTGCACGAAGCATGCTTAATGAGTACTCACTCCCGAGTTACTTATGGGCTGAAGCTGTGAATACAGCTTGCTATGTGCAAAACCGGGTGCTCATTCATAGGTTTTTAGGGAAGACTCCCAATGAACTTTGGTTTGGGAAACCACCTACGGTTAAACACCTTAGGGTGTTTGGTTGTAAGGTGTTCATCCTAAACACCAAGGATCATCTTGGAAAGTTCACGGCAAAGGCTGATGAAGGGATACTGGTCGGGTATTCTCTCGTTAGCAAAGCCTATCGAGTCTACAACAAGAAGTCTAGACTAGTTGAAGATTTTTCTGATGTGGTTTTTGAAGAAATTCCAAAATCAAGTGACCAATCAGAAAATGTAGAAGGAGTCCAACTTGAACTTAGGAGACTAAGTTTGAATGAAACTCCAAGTGTTGTTGATGGTGATGAGTCTGATGACGGTGAACCTAGACCACCCATAGATCAGTCGAATCTTGAGACTGAACTTGTGTCTGGTGAACCCATTCAAGAAGCACCACCAACACCAAGGCAAACTAGATTAGCCTCTAGTCATCCCCAAGACCAAATTGTTGGAGACATCCATCATTGGGTTAGAACTAGATCATTCTACCAAAATGAGGCTAATGAAGTTGCCCTAATTTTCGAAATTAAACCTAGAAAAATTGATGAAGCATTAAATGATCCTGATTGGATCATTGCAATGCAAGATGAACTAGGTCAATTTGAAAGAAGTCAAGTTTGGGACTTAGTCCCTAGACCCAAGAAGACCACCATCATTTGAACCAAATGGGTCTTCAAAAACAAATTGAACCATAAGGGAGAAATCATTAGAAACAAGACACGCTTGGTAGCCAAGGGCTACAGTCAAGTTGAAGGCCTTGATTATGATGAAACTTATGCTCCCGTGGCGCGATTAGAGTCCATCCGATTGATGCTACCATTTGCTGCGCATCGTGGCTTCAAATTATTCCAAATGGATGTCAAATCGGCCTTTCTAAATGGTTTGATTAGAGAAGAGGTCTACGTCGAACAACCTCTGGGGTTTGAGAATACCGAATTTCCAAACCACGTGTTCATGCTCAAAAAGGCACTTTATGGCCTTAAACAAGCACCCCGGGCTTGGTATGAGCGGTTGTCGACATTTTTAATTGAGAAGGGCTTCGTTAGAGGCCAAATAGACCCTACACTATTTCTACGAAAAGATGGTGACAATATATTTGTAGCCCAAGTATATGTCGATGACATAATTTGTGGCTCAAACAACAAGGGTTATTTAAATGAGTTCATTGGACACATGGAGAGTGAGTTTGAAATGAGTCTAGTGGGAGAGTTGACTTTCTTCTTTGGACTTGAAATCAAGCAAACTCGTGATGGTATCCATGTGCACCAATCAAAGTATACTCAAGAAATGCTTCGAAAATTCAATATGAGTGATTCAAAGGAGGTAACCACTCCCATGGCCACAAACACAAGATTAGACAATGACGAGAGTGGTAAACCCGTTGATTTGACTCTATATCGAAGCATGATAGGGAGTTTGCTATACCTCACAGCTAGTCGACTGGATATTCTTTTTGCTGTGGGTATGTGCGCAAGGTATCAAGTCTGTGCCAAGGAATCTCATTTAATCGCTGTTAAGCAAATTTTGAGATATCTCAAAGGCACAATAGGGGTCGGTCTTTGGTACCCCCGTACCGAATCATTTGATTTAATTGGCTATACGGATTCCGACTATGCTGGATGTAAGTTGGACCGGAAGAGCACAAGTGGGGGCTGCCAATTCTTAGGTTCGTCCTTAGTAAGTTGGTCAAGTCGGAAGCAACATTATGTTGCTCTCTCCATGACCGAGGCAGAATATATTGCTATGAGAGAGAGCGTATCACAATTGTTGTAGATGATACATACTTTAGAGGACTATGAACTGAGTTACAAGGGTGTGCAAGTGTTATGTGATAACATTAGCACAATTAACTTAACCAAGAATCCAGTCCATCATTCTAGGACTAAACACATTGAGGTGCGTCACCACTTCATTAGGGATCATGTAGCTAGGGGGGATATTGTACTCTCACATGTAGAGTCCAAATCAAACCTAGCTGACATTTTCACTAAACCACTCCCCGAAAATAAATTTAGTTTCCTAAGAAGGGAGTTGGGAATGTGTCGCGCTTCGTGAATTTCAAATTACATTCAAACCCTTCATGATTATTTCGAAATTGTTGGGAAACAATTGGGTAACTTTGGGGACATCTCACACGAACTATAAGGTTTAACAAAACGTTTTTGTTTGCTAGATATGGGATGAGATGTTAGGATCAACTAGATTTCTCAAAATGTCAATGCATCCCTTGAGAAATTAAGTTGACGAGATAATAATCACTTCGGTGACCAAGTGTGGGGAAAACCAATGCATAACACATGTGTATTTGGCTCCATGATCACACTTGGACATTCCAATCAAGGCAACTTGATTAGAAACCTGAATTTGATACAAACTTAGTTGAAATTGCTTGAATGATTGTTGATTGAGTTTGACTCCATTAGGATGGATCAAAGTGATTGTTGAACCTATAAGGACTTTTGATTCTTGTTTAGGAATCAATTTTAGTCATGAGATCATGTCCAAGTTTGATAAACTTCATCAGATCTCGTTGGAAAAATTTCGAAAATTTGAAACTGAATGTTTCAGATCGTATCAGGGAATTTCAGGAACCCTGATCGGTCACCGGACCGATCAGGAATAAGGCTGATCGGTCCCCGGACCGATCTGGCTTCCTCTTGCATTGATCGGTCCACAGACCGATCAGAGGGACATCAGTGACTTTACAAAATTCTGATCAACCTTACTGAGCCAGCCTGGATCGGTCCCCGGACCGATCTGGCACCCTGCTGGGACCGGTCCACAGACCGATCAGGGGGTTCACAATAAGCCTCCCGAGCCTACCGATCTCTCCCTGATCGATCAACCGATCGATCAGGATCTTTCCTGATCGGTCACCCGACCGATCAGGCTCGGTTCAGTCTGATCAGGCTGGAGCCTGATCGGTCTGGCCGTTTCCAGATCGAACGGTGATCCATTCAAACGCATTAAATTCTGGTTGGTGGACCGATCCACCAACCGATTAACTCCTTCGAAACTTCTCATTGCCAAACCCTAGCGCCGAAAAACCTCCCACCTGTGTAAGCTTTGTGTCGTGCGAAAGCTCTCCCAGTGCTTTCTTCTTCCTCGAGAGAGTCTCCGCGCGTGCAGTCCTAAGGGGTTCTTCCGGGCTCTGTTTTCTTCCTGCTTCCTGCGACGTTTTCTCTCTGAAGGGCCTTACGATC